>CBVK0102042991.1:0-16015 GCA_900067695.1 Picea abies
TGGAATATAAGTCTATATATGTGAAGTAAAGAAGGTGGAATACAACAAGTACATGAAACAAATGAACCTAATACAATGACAACTTCTCTCAAGCTGCTATACAAGTCCAAGATAAAAGATGCACCCTCCTCAAATGTTTCCCAATCCCACTGAAATGTAGTGCCCTTGCTCCCTGAAGCTCTGATGGATAAACCCTTACACTTAACTATGAATATGTGAGCTACCTCTCCACTGAAACTGTCCTCAAAGAAATCTGACCACTGCAATACCTCCCTGCTATAAACGTGCCCTCCTCCTATAATGCGCCCTCCTCCAAGCAAGAACAACAACCACAAATAAAAGAGGGTCTAAGCCTCCATGAGTCCTCTACGAAAGGAGGTGCCCAAGCTTCCCTCAACCATAACCTCCATCCTCACATCAATGCTCTCTCTCAAACTCTCCAAGTGAACATAAGAGTGAATGAGCCTCTCCTTGCCCTATGCACCCCTCTTGAACTTGTTGATGATTGCAGCTATGTGAGACATTCTCCAGCTTACAAACCTGTGCGATGTGGATCATTGCAGCTATATGTGAGACATTCTCCAGCTTACAAACCTAAGAGAAATCCCCTGAGAAGGGTGTGTGGTTCCTATCTGAGACAGAGCTGGAACGTAGAGATGACCTCCTCCATACAGAGAGTTGAGAAGAACTCCAGATGATTCTCCTATGTAACACAGTGAGAAAGTTTATCTGCAGAGTTGGACGTTCTTGTGGTTGAGCACAAGGTGAACGTGTGAAATCCCAAAGTGTAGGGTGCATCGTCATGAAAACAGAAGTGAAGATGATGTATTAGCCTCCTTTGAGCAAAAGAGTTGATGAGAAACTCCAGATGAATCTTCTGTGTAATGTAGTGGGAAAGAAGATCTATTGAGTGGACGTGCCCGTGGACGAGCACAGGTGAACGTGATCCTAGTGGTTGAGCACTAGTGAAGAAGTGGTTCTTCTGTGTAATGCAGTGAGCCAAAGATATGGACATCCCTATGGATGTGCCCCTAGTGGATGAGCACTAGTGGGTGTATAAGATACCTTGCTATATTGTTCAAGAGTCAGACCTGCATGTAACCCTAATTGTAATGTAAAGGGTATAGGTCGGCCCCACCTTAATGTGATTAATAATAAATGTAAAAGATAATTAATCTGGTTAATATTAATTATAATGTGACTTAGAGAGGTCGATCCTATTTTTCCAATAGACACTTCTGTTGATAGGACAAGTATAATATAAGTAAAGGTAGATTCCCCATTGTGGAATCATATCCTTCATGAGTTTGCAAATTTTAGCAAGTACACCTTCTGTTGGCATGTTTACAAGAAGAGCGTGCTTGTCATTGATGGCAAGAACAACAACAATGATAACAAACAGGCAGACAAGGAAGATCGGCATACAGTCAGGCAAGGAAGAACAACAGCGATCGAAAGGCAAGATTGAAGCGTTGATCCGACTCCATTTCGGAGTTTCGGCTACAGAGATTTCGGATACCGGGAGTTGGGGATGTCAAGAACTCTTACTATAGGAGTCCCGAAGTCGCGAAATGCGAAATCACGAAATGTCAAAGACTCCATATCAGAGGTTCGGATACCGGGAGTTGAAGATGTCAAGGACTCTCACGACAGGAATCCCAAAGTTGCGAAGTGCGAAAAGTCAAAAAGTTGAGCTGACTCCATTTCAGAGTTTCGCAGACCGGGAGGTGGAGTTGTCAAGAACTCTCACGTCAAGAATGTCGAAATCGTGATGTGTGAAATCACGAAGAGATCTCGACCGTCGAATCATCTAGAGTGTGGACCGTTGATCCGACTCCATTTCGGAGCTTCGGATACCGGGAGTTGGAAGAGTCAAGTGACAAGACTCTTCATCACAAGAGTCCCGAAGTGGCGAATTGCGAAACGCCGAAATCTCGAATCAGGCACAAGGAAGGCCCATGAAGTGTCGAATTCACGACAAGATCTGGACCGTTGGGTCCATAGGACACGTGACGACAGATCGTCATTTCGCCGATTGCAAAGTCATTCTCGAACTCGCAACAGGAATTCGCGACATGCGAAATCGTGAAAGGCCGAAATGCGAAATGCCGAAATGATCGAAGCTAGTGCAACCAAGCTCCATTTTGGAGCTTCGGATACCGGGACATGGAGCATCAAGAACTCATCGCCACAGGAACGTCGAAGTGCCGAAAAGTGAAATCGCGAAAGAAGTATATGGATAAGCGCCCGGTCACCTCTCACAGTCACATGGTCGAAGAGTTGTAGAGAAAAGCTTGAAGCGACAAGCTCCTTTTTCGGAGTTTTAGAGATCGCGACTTGGAGAGTCGAGATGCCACACAACAAGATTTCCAAAATGCCAAAATGCGAAACACGTTTTGGCTCAGCCTGTGGTCACAGCGATTGGTCACATCGGCAGAAGATGGAGGAAGGAGCTAGTGTAGACAAGCTCCATTTCGGAGTTTCGGGGATCGGGACATGGAGAGTAACGAAATTTTTACCACGGGGATCCTGAAATGTCGAAGTGCGAAATGGCGAAATGAACGCAAGGTTCAATGAAGTCAATTCAACGGTGCAGATGAATTTGAATAAGATCGGAGGGCTATTGTTGCACTTCGCAGTGTAACTGCTAGAAACAAATGATGGTTTCTGCCAGAGGATGAGCTCATCTATGACAGAGAAGACGAAGAGTCTCAACTGCTAGAGAAGCTGAGGAATCTCGATATAGCACCCAGTGATGATGGATGTGTGGGTGAAACTGCCAGAGAAGCTGAAGAGTTACCATGATGATCAGGCAGAGCACTCACAATGGGCAAGAGATGCAGAACAGAGAGAGACAACGTGGCACACAGGAGATGGGATAGTTGTGGAAGAGTGAAGTGGAGAAAACACCCCAATGTGGAGGAGATTAGGAGTGGAGAGGATGCAAGAGCAAGAAGCAGATTGCATGCACAAGGTGCACATAGACTATAAGAATGTTGAACAAAGAATAAATAGTTGTGGTTGGGAGTGATTGAGGTGTGAAGAAGGAGGCAGAGCGCAACAGTAGAAATGTACAAAAGGGGAATGGTGCATTGAAGGGACATGGCGAGAGAGCATAAAAGGCAAAAGAACAGAAAGCGCAAGGAGTGTGTAGAAGACATTGATGCAGACAGAGCAGCGCAGTGTAGCAGAACAGTGATGAGACCGGTAAGCCATTGAAGAACTCTATATCACTATAAGTCATAATAGAAAAGATTTATATTTCAGGGTGCTAGGGAGGTGCTAGGGAGGATTGTTGTCCTCATAGGTTCAAGTGGGTGCTTGAACAAAGGGAGTTGTAGCTTCCATCTGGTTGCATCCAGAGAAACCAAGGTGGCAGGGTGGTGCAAGGGAGAACTGTTGTTCTTTGTTATACAGGTTGGTGCCTGTGTGACTAGAAGTTGGTGCTTCCATCCAGTTGGTGCTAGAACACTTAGGGAGTTGGTGCTTCCTTCTAGTGGGTGCTAGAGAAACCAGGGAGTTGGTGCTTCCTTCTAGTTGGTGCTAGATAATCCAGAGATTTGGTGCTCTCTGCAAGTAGCAGCTTGCAAAACAGAGGTTGTAGCCTCATTATGAGTTGGTGCTCATATGTATGATATAAAGAAGAAGAGGTTTTTACCCTTTATGGGTTTCCTCAGGAAATATCTGTCTCTGTGTATCTCATATGTGTGAATGATGTTGAATGGTCTATTGCTTACTTCCCTGCATTATTATGATTGTCATTGAGTGATGTGGAAAGAATTTAAAATAAGTATTATTGTTTAAGCAAGGTTACAACTGATTCACCCCCCCCCGCTCTCAGTTGTCAAACAATTGGTATCAGAGCCGGCCCTTTTATCTAAGGGTAGATCCTAGAGCTTAAACATGTCAAGCCATGAAGGAAATTCAACCAATAAGCCCCCTCTGTTCAATGGAACAAACTTTGCCTTCTGGAAAGTTAGAATGAGAACCTACATAATGGCTTTAGGTGCAAATGTCTGGGATGTGGTAGATATTGGTTATGTAAAGCCAGTTGTACTAGCTAATAAGGCTGACAAGCTAGAATTTAGCTTCAATGCTAAGGCTATGAATGCTATCTTGAGTGGGCTTGCAGAAGCAGAATTCGTAAAAGTTATGCACCTAGGAACTGCCAAAGAAATGTGGGACAAACTCATGAGTAGTTATGAAGGTAATGAGAAGGTAAAGGATGCCAAGCTTCAAACCTACAGAATACAGTTTGAACAGCTGAAGATGAAAGAAGATGAAACTATTGGAAAATACTTTCTGAGAGTAGAAGAAATGGTAAATGCAATGAAAGCACTTGGTGAAAAAATTGAGGAACCTTCTTTAGTTCAGAAAATCTTGAGATCTCTCCCAGATAGGTTCAATCTGAAGGTCTCTACTATAGAAGAACTTCATGATCTAAAAACCTTGGAGTTTTATCAACTTCTAGGAACATTGACTGCATATGAAATGAGAATAGTTAAAGATAAACCCACCTCCAGAGAAGCATCATTTAAGGAAGACAAGAATGAGGATTCTAAGCCCGATGAAATTGAAGCAAAATTTGTGAAGAGACTGGAGAAGGGATCAGGAAAATACAAAGGTAAACTGCCTTTCAAATGTTTCAACTGTGGTAGGATAGGTCATTTTGCAAATAAATGTCCCCACAAAAGAAAGGATCAGACATGTGATGACGAGGAGAAGCACAAACACATACATTTCTTTAAAGAGAATAACTTTAAGAAGAAAAGTCTTTGCGTAAACAATGATGATGATCCTTCAGATGATGAAGACAATGACTCCTCTATTGAAGATAAACTAAATGACTTCATACTTATGGCCAAAGAGGATTATGATAATAAAAGCACAGTAAGTGATGTTAATGAAGAAGAAGTTGCGGTTGACATGGAAGGAGAACTGATCAGTGCACTGGAAGAGATTGACAGACTAAGAATTAAGAACAGAAAGCAAAGAAAATTACTGATACAGTTCGAGAAAGATAGTAAAGAACTTGATGAAGACCTATCCTACTAAAAGTGGAATTAGAAGAGGCAAATAAAATCGAAGACATTATGAAATGACAGTTATCAGAAATGAAGGCAAGATGTGAAGCCTTAGAACAAGAAATAGTGAAAACTAGGAAAGAGATGGAGAAGTTTCAAGCCTTGTATAATCAGAATCTGTCAAGTATCAAAGCCTCAGAAGGATTAGCCACCATTCTGAATCAGCAAAGGAATCCAAAGCTGAAAACTGGTTTGGGTTATGAAGAGAGATCAAGTAGTGGTAAGCCAAGAAACGAAGAACCCATCAAGTTTGTCAAATCTACCACCAATGACAACAACAAACCTGCAGAAACAAAGGAAGACAACCAGCCGCCCAGGACGAGTAAAGAAAAAGGTGCCAGGACTGAATCTGTAGAAAAAAAAATAGTGTGCTCCCTGCTGAAAGACATCATCAACATGGAAGAAATCGATTTTCTCAAAGAAGACAACCATTTTCCAAGTACAAAGAATTTTTCTATGGCTATTGTTTCTGTTGTTCTAATTTTGGTCACAAAGCTGTAAATTGTTCCTTAAGACTTAGACATGAGCAATTAAGGTTTCAAAGGAATAAATACTTGCCACAACAAAGAATGATACAACCAAGTAACAAACCTTCACAGATTGCAAATTGCCAAATTAAGTTTAGAGACATGCAACTAAGGAGGTCAAGAAATAATCAACAGTCAATAAGTAGACAACGCTGCAACAATAATTTTGACGTATTGAACAATGAGATTGAATGCTACATCTTTCATAACTATGGACATAAATCTGTTGACTGTCGATTAAGGAACTATGAACCAGATTTGAATTCCCCTTCTAAAAATGTCAAGGTGTGGAAGAAGAAAGAAAGTGACAAGTGTGGATTAGTGTTGTCAGCTCAAAGAAAAACGAACCCTTGGTATATAGACAGTGGATGCTCCAAACATATGACGAGAGACAAAGGTAAGTTTCTATCTCTAAGTGAAAGCAAATCAGGAAACGTAACCTTTAGAAATGATGCTCCAGGTAAAATAAAGGGTAAAGGGATGGTGAGTTTAAGTAATGGAAAAGGAAAAGCCCAAGATGTTCTACTTGTAGATGGGATGAAACATAATCTGCTTAGTGTAAGTCAAATGTGTGACAGAGGATGTGAAGTGGTGTTCACGTCCAAGGACTGCAAGATAAAGTTTGTAAATTCAGGACAAGTGGTGGCCAAAGGCATAACGACAAAAAATAATGTATATGTGTTGAAAGAAAATAGAGAAGAGTGTCATCTAAGAAAACATGATGAAAGTTGGTTATGGCATAGGAGACTTGGACATCTAAACTTTGACCACTTAATCAAACTCAAAAATCTCGAGGCAGTAAAAGATCTTCCGAGAATATCAAAGCCCCAAGATTCAATGTGTAAACCCTGCCAAGTAGGAAAGCTAACCAGGACGCATTTTAAGTCCAAGAGCTTTACTTTATCAGAGAAACCAATCCAACTAGTTCATATGGATTTATGTGGACCATCAAGACAGGAAGACACAGGGAAAAAAAACTACTTCATGCTGATTATTGATTGTTACTCCAGACTTACTTGGGTTGCCTTTCTCAAGGAAAAAACTGAAGCTTTTGAGAAGTTTAAAATATTTAAGGCTTTAATTGAGACTCAAACAGGCAAGAGGTTAAATGCAGTAAGATCAGACCGAGGAGGACAGTTTATGTCAGGTGACTTCAAGGAATTCTGTGATAAGCATGGGATCAAGAGAGAATACACCATCCCAAGAACTCCACAACAAAATGGAGTAGTTGAGAGGCAAAACAGAACAGTGCGGGAAATGGCCAGGTCAATGATGAATGAGAAGAACATTGGTCAAATATACTGGGTAGAAGCAATACACACAATAGTCCATGTTCTTAACAAAGCCCACCTCAGACCACAAAGTGACAAGACACCTTATGAACTGTGGTATGGGAGACCTACTTCAATTAAACACTTCAAAGTCTTTGGGAGTAAATGTTACATAAAGAATAATGATGAGAACCTTGGCAAATATGATGACAGGGTTGATGAAGGTATCTTTTTAGGGTATGCTATAAACAACAAAGGATATAGATGCTATAATAAGAGGCTGCATAAAATGGTTGACTGTATTGACGTAAAAGTTGATGAGGGAATCCCAGCAAGAGAGGTATACAGTAATGAGTCTTCTACAGAAGACACAACTAAAGCTGAAGATGAATAGGTCGAAGAATAAAAAAACAAAGACTTTGAATTAGATGAAGACACAGATACTCAGACAGACTCAAATCAGCAGACAACTTCAAATTCCTCCTCCAGAATCACTCAAAAGAATCATCCTGCAAGTCAAATAATTGGTGAAAAAGACAAAGGTGTACAAACCAGGAGAAAGCTAATCAAAAACACCGAACATATAGCCTTCATATCCATGTTGGAACCCAAGAATTTTAATGAAGCTATCAAAGATGACCATTGGGTTAAAGCAATGAATGATGAACTTGATTAGATTGAGAAAAACAATACGTGGGAGATGGTTCATAGACCTGAAGGTAAAAATGTCATTGGCTCCAAATGGATCTTTAAGAATAAATTGACTGAGCAGGGACAAGTTGTCAGGAACAAAGCAAGATTGGTCTGTAAAGGGTATGCTCAAATAGAAGGACTGGATTTTGATGAAACATTTGCGCTCGTAGCAAGATTAGAAGCTATCAGAATGTTTCTTGCCTATGCTTGTCATAAAAGGTTTAAAGTCTATCAAATGGATGTCAAGTCAGCTTTTCTAAATGGAGATTTAAGTGAAGAAGTCTATATGGAACAACCAGAGGGTTTTGAATTGTCTGATAATCTTGACTTAGTATGCAAGCTGAAGAAAGCTTCATATGGGTTAAAACAAGCCCCTCGAGCCTGGTATCACAGACTGGATACATATCTCAAAGACAAAGGGTTCAAGAGAGGAACAATTGATAACAATCTGTATATCAAAACAGAGGATAATGATCTACTCATCATATTGGTCTATGTAGATGACATCATCTTCGGATGTAATAAGGATTCGTTGGTACAATGGTTTGCTTCTGCCATGGAGTCTGAGTTTGAAATGTCTATGATAGGTGAACTGTCATTTTTTCTTGGTCTACAAATTAGTCAGAGGTCTGAAGGGATGTTCATTTCTCAAGAAAAATATCTAAGAGAAATGTTGAAAAGATTTCATATGGAAGACTCTAAACCTGTGGGCACACCTATGGTTACTGGATGAAAATTAAGTAAGGATGATGACTCACCTGATGTTGATCAAAGTTCATATAGATCAATGATCGGTAGCCTGTTGTACATCACAACATCTCGCCCAGACAAAATGCATATTGTTGGAATGGTAGGAAGATATCAGTCTGCACTTAAACAGAGTCATTTGCTAGATGTCAAAAGGATATTCAAGTATTTGAAAGAAACAATGACTTATGGTCTGTGGTATCCCAGAAATCAGAATTTTCAGTTAACTACTTATTCAGATGCAGATTGGGCAAACTGTGTTGATGAGAGAAAAAGCACCAGTGGAGGAGCATTCTTCCTGGGTGACTCATTAGTAGCATGGCTTAGTAAAAAGCAAGGTTCTATTTCTTTATCACTACAGAGGCAGAGTACATTGCTACTGCTACATGTTGCACTCAGATATTATGGATGATTCAGACACTTGCAGACTTGGAGGTAAAATATGTTGCATTGATCCCAATCCATTGTGATAACACTAGTGCCATCAGTGTGTCCAAGAATCCTGTATTGCACTCCAAGACCAAGTATATTCCCATAAAAATACCATTTTCTGAGAGAGCAGGTCACCAATCAGATTGTTCAGGTCCATTACATTCCGATCATAGAACAAATTGCAAACATCTTTACTAAACCCCTAGCCAAGACACCATTTGAATATCTCTGATAGAAGCTAGGTGTCATCCCATCTCACATCAAAGAAAGTTCATCCTGTTAGGGGGAGTTTGTATTGGTTGAACATCTGATACCTCCTAAACATACTGCAACAACTCAGGGGGAGCGTGTTTTCTTTGACATTGATGTCAAAGGGGGAGAAAAGGAGTGGTCCGGACCGGATGCTACAGTTGGAGGTCCAAACAGATGAGCGCAGTCGTTCAGGGTTGCCATCAATGCCAAAGGGGGAGATTGTTGGCATGTTTACAAGAAGAGTGTGCTTGTCATTGATGGCAAGAACAACAACAACGATGACAAACAGATAGACAAGGAAGATCAACAGGCATTCAGGAAAGGAAGAACAGTAGCGATCAAAAGGCAAGATCGAAGCGTTGATCCGACTCCATTTCGTAGTTTCGGCTACTAGGATTTTGGATACCGGGAGTTGAGGATGTCAAGAACTCTTACTACAGGAGTCCCGAAGTTGCGAAATGAAAAATCGCAAAATGTCTAAGACTCCATACTGGAGGTTTGGATACCGGAAGTTGGAGATGTCAAGGACTCTCACGACAGGAATCTCGAAGTTGCAAAGTGTGAAAAGCCGAAAAGTTGAGCTGACTCCATTTCGGAGTTTCGCAGACCGGGAGGTGGAGTTGTCAAGAACTCTCACGTCAAGAATGTTGAAATCATGATGTGCGAAATCACGAAGAGATCTGGACCGTCGAATCATCTAGAGTGTGGACCGTTGATCTGACTCCATTTCGGAGCTTCGGATACCGAGAGTTGGAAGTGTCAAGTGACGAGACTCTTCATCACAAGAGTCTTGAAGTGGCAAAATGTGAAACGTCGAAATCCCGAATCAGGCACAAGGAAGGCCCGTGAAGTGTCGAATTCACGACAAGATCTAGACCATTGGGTCCATAGGACACGTGACAACAGATCGTCATTTCATCGACTGCAAAGTCAAAGGAACGAGGTTCCCTAACCTCTAGAACTCACAACAGGAATTCACGACATGCGAAATCGCGAAAGGACGAAATGTGAAATGTCGAAATGATCAGAGCTAGTGCAACCAAGCTCCATTTCGGAGCTTCGGATAATGAGACATGGAGCATCAAGAACTCAACGCCACAGGAACGCTGAAGTGCCGAAAACCAAAATCGAGAAAGCACTATATGGATAAGCGCTCGGTCACCTCTTGTAGTCACATGGTCGAAGAGCTGTAGAGAAAAGCTTGAAGCGGCAAGCTCCTTTTTCGGAGTTTTGGAGATCGCGACTTGGAGAGTCGAGATGCCACACAACAGGATTGCCGAAATGCCAAAATGCGAAACATGTTTTGGCTCAGTCTGTGGTCACAGCCATTGGTCACATCGACGCAAGATGGAGGAAGGAGCTAGTGCAGAAAAGCTCCATTTCGGAGTTTCGGGGATCAGGACATGGAGAGTAACGAAATATTTACCACAGGGATCTTGAAATGCCGAGGTGCGAAATGGCGAAATGAACGCAAGATTCAATGAAGTCAATTCAATGGTGCAGATGAATTTGAATAAGATCGGAGGGCTACTGTTGCACTTCACAATGTAATTGCTAGAAACAAATGATGGTTTATGCTAGAGGATGAGTTCGTCTATGACAGAGAAGACGAAGAGTCTCAACTGCCAGAGAAGCTGAGGAATCTCGATATAGCACCCAGTGATGATGGATGCATGGGTGAAACTACCAGAGAAGCTGAAGAGTTACCATGATGATCAGGCAAAGCACTCACAATGGGTAGGAGATGCAGAACAGAGAGAGACAACGTGGCACACAGGAGATGGGATAGTTGTGGAAGAGTGAAGTGGAGAAAACACCCCGATGTGGAGGATATTAGGAGTGGATAGGATGCAAGAGCAAGAAGCAGATTGCATGCACAAGGTGCACAGAGACTATACGAATGTTGAACAAAGAAGAAATAGTTGTGGTTGGGAGTGATTGAGGTGTGAAGAAGGAATCAGAGCGCAGCAGTAGAAATGTACAGAAGGGGAATGGTGCATTGAAGGGACATGGCGAGAGAGCATAAAAGGCAAAAGAACAGAAAGCACAAGGAGTGTGCAGAAGACAATGATGCAGACAGAGCAACGCAGTGTAGCAGAACAATGATGAGACCGGTAATCCATTGAAGAACTCTATATCACTGTAATAAGTCATAATAGAAAAGATTTATATTTCAGGGTGGTAGGGAGGTGCTAGGGAGGATTGTTGTCCTCAGAGGTTCAAGTGGGTGCTTGAACAAAGGGAGTTGTAGCTTCCATCTGGTTGCAGCTAGAGAAACCAGGGTGGCAGGGTGGTACGAGGGAGAACTGTTGTTCTCTGTTATACAGGTTGGTGCCTGTGTGACTGGAAGTTGGTGCTTCCATCTAGTTGGTGTTGGAACACTTAGGGAGTTGGTGCTTCCTTCTAGTGGGTGCTAGAGAAACCAGGGAGTTGGTGCTTCCTTCTAGTTGGTGCTCTCTGCAAGTAGCAGCTTGCAAAACAGAGGTTGTAGCCTCATTATGAGTTGGTGCTCATATGTATGATAATGTAAAGAATGTACAGATTACTTATCATATAAAGAAGAAGAGGTTTTTACCCTTTATGGGTTTCCTCAGGAAATATTTGTCTCTATGTATCTCATATGTGTGAATGATGCTGAATGGTCTATTGCTTACTTCCTTGCATTATTGTGATTGTCATTGAGTGATCTGGAAAGAGTTTAAAATAAGTATTATTGTTTAAGCAAGGTTACAACTAATTCACCCCCCCCCTCTCAGTTGTCCAACACCTTCTTGGGAAAAGTGTGCACCTCTCTTGGGCGCTAGTCTTCTAGGGTTTGAGAACCCTCTTGTGTGCTAGGTCTTATTGGTGGTGAAGGTATTTCTCTTGAAGAATATAGAAAAGGATTTGGTTGGGTTTTCTTCCCTTGTTGATAAGGGTTTCCTAGGACACTTCTTGTGTTCTTATGCATGGTGTTTCTTCTTGTGATGTTGGTCGTTGCAACTTTATTGTTTATGGTTAAGACAAATGCTAAAACGGAATGAACTTCATGCTTAACCTAGCTTATTGAAAAATCAACATGGTATCATAGCATAGGTCTTGAAGAACCCATTGCACAAAACTTCAAGGCAAACCGTCATCTTTTTGTAGAACCGTACGACCCTCCTAGGGTTTCCAGAAATTCTGTACGACCCTCCTTATTTCTCAGTTTCAGCCCTTAATACTTGGACTTTGGGGCTATTTTTGGCATAGGATAGTATGACCTCCTCCAGCGCACCTCCAGAGACTCTCAAAATGAAATTATGAGCATTTTCAATTTTTGACCCTAGGGTTTCTAGGGTTTCGCTAAATTCTGCAGAAATTTCATTATTAGGGTTTTTGCAATTCATTGTAAAAGCTCTTCAGCTCACCAGTGTTCTCTCATATTTCAAAGGATTATTGTTGGCAGTCATAAGTCCAACAAAACCTAAAAGTGCTAGCCTAGCCTAGTCGTTAGGCTTTCTAGCTCAATTGACAAAGGGTCGTGAAGAATCTAAAATTATGGTGAACAAAACTATGATGGAAGTTAAGATTGATGGATCAAGAAACTTCAAGTTTCTGGAAGACAAGACTTCAAAGGAAGACTTATTGTGGGTAATACAAAAAGGTTTCATTGTGACATACCTCCTTCATGAAGATGTCAAGAAGACAAAGATCAACCATGAGCCATTGGAGAAATCATATCAGGACCCTCAAGTATGCACTTGTATATATATTATTTGTATCATTGTCATGAGGAAAATTGCAGGAGGAATGAACCTTTTGCTGAAGTCATGGATCCAGAGGGATCTCAGTGCATTCAGAGAAACAACACACTCAAAGTGAAGACTCCAGGTTTGATTGTTGTAATTGTCATTCCTCTAACCTATATTTCTAAATTTTGCTACATTACAAATAGGTGTTGTAGCTATAACAACAATCCTTAAATTGTTTTAATTCTAGAGATGCACTCATTATTCTCCTTTAGGATATATTCTTGTTTTGGTTCCTCTTGTTTTCTTGTTCTAGACACGTTAACAATAAAGGAAGATGTTTATCCTTTAGAGGGAGCCACTTGACTCAAAGGGAGTCAAAACTATTTGAGAAAGAGGAATAATAGAACCATCATTGGGGCAACCAATGCAATAAATACATGATCAAAATCCTTCTATGATTCTATTGGTAGAAGCATGCATGAAACAATATATGTTCAGAACAAGAGTCTTCACCAGACTTTGAAAAACATAACTCCCAAAGAAGCCTTCACCAGAGTGAAGCCTGATATTAAACACTTCAGGATATCTGGATGCCCAATGTATTTTCATGTACCTAAAGAGAAGAAGTCCAAGCTAGACTCTTCAGGGAGAAAGGATACGTTTATGGGATAAACAATGAATCTTCAAAGACATTCCAAGATCGACATCCCTAGTCAGAGACAGATTGAGACAAGAAGAGATGTTGTCCTTGAAGAAGAGATAGCCTTTCAAGGACCCAAAGAATCTCGGATGGAGATTGACAGTGAAACAATATATTCTCCCCCTTCAACAATTCAGAGGGAGACAAACATTAGTCCAGTTGATCCAGTTTCTCCAGTTGATACATTTAGAGATATTGTAGTAGGGCATACAAGTCCTACCTAGACTCAGTCTACAAGAGGAAGAGAAACATACAAGCCTCTCAAGGCACATTCCGAGAAAGAAAAATAAATTTTCGAGTTATCCTTCAGTCATGAGCCACTTCATTGATGTTGAGCCTGCTTGTCTTAGAGAAGCAATAGGAGAAAAGGTATGGAAAGATGCCATAATTGAAGAATACCAGTATATCTTAAATAATGATGTATAAAATATTATTCAAGGACCAGAAGGGAAGTTTGTGGTAACCTCCAAGTGGTTCTATAAGATCAAGCATGCAGTTGATGGAAGTATGGAGAAATACAAAATGAGATCTATAGCCAGAGGTTTATCACAAGCAGAGGGAGTTTTCTATTATGAGACACTTGATCCAGTAAACTCGATACACTTCCATTCATACTACCATCCATGAGTTGGAAACTATATCAGATAGATGGATTCTTGACGAGCTTGGATTTCAGAAAGAGTGTTGTTGATCCAAAACCTATATTATCACAGTGTTGGTGACGAGAGCCTAATTTTGATGACTTATTCAGAAATCCTTGTTGTTGGATACAAGTAATCCTTGACTTCTGAATTAGAGATGAAGAATATGAGTATGATGCACTACTTATTGGGACAATAAGTATGACAGAGGACCGATGAGATTTTCGTGAGAATATACAGTGAAAATATTAAAGAAGTTTAGTATGACAGAATGCAAAATCCATCGTGATGGATTTAAAGAAAAAATATTGATGATGATTCAGACAAGACTGATACACAACTGATTGGATCATTGATGTATCTAGTTAACACCAGACTTTATTCATGCCATGCAGTGAATGTGCTTAGTCATTTCATGAGTCAACCAAGACAGACTCACTAGACAACAACAAAACATGTATTGAGATATGTACGAGACACGGTTGAATATGGCCTGAGATATGCCTCCAGTGTGAACTTGAGTTTGCAGGATATGCCGATCCAGATTGAGTAGAAAGTATTGTGGACCGGAAGAGCACATCTGATTGTTGTTCTACCGTGAAGGTGGCCATGGTTTCCTGATGCAGCAGGAAACAAAACTCTGTGGCCTTGAGTACCACAGAGGCAGAGTATATAACATCGAGTGTGCGAAGAAATGTGGCTTCACAAGCTTCCGACATATTTACTTGACCATGAGATGGATCCTATGAAGATAACCAAGATCTGTGTGTAAAGATCCTTGAGAACCCAATGTTTCCTGATGGATCGAAACACGATGAGATGAAATATCCTTATATCAGAGACATGATGCAGAGGAAAATCGTACGAATGCAGTACCTTCCTACACATGAGCAGATTGCAAACATCTTCACCAAACTAAATTGATGAAGAAATCCTCCCTAGTTGAGAGGGAGTGTTGATGACTCCAGCCAAGAAAAAATTCAAAGTACATCCGTGTGAGACTTGGTATGATGAAGAATGCATCCCTAGCTGAGAGGGAGTGTTGATGATTGCAGCTATGTGAGACATTCTCTAGCTTACAAACCTGTGAGATGTGGATCATTGCAGCTATATGTGAGACATTCTCCAGCTTAAAAACCTAAGATAAATCCCCTAAGAAGGGTGTGTGGTTCCTATCTGAGACAGAGCTGGAACATAGAAATGACCTCCTCCATACAAAGAGTTGAGAAGAACTCCAGATGATTCTCTTGTATAACACAGTGAGAAAGGTGATGTGTAGAGTTGGACATGCCTGTGGCTGAGCACAAGGTGAACATGTGAAATCCCAAAGTGTTGGGTGCATAGTCATGAGAATAGAAATGAAGATGATGTATTAGCCTCTGAGAAAAAGAGTTGATGAGAAACTCCAGAAGACTCTCCTGTGTAATGCAGTGGGAAAGAGGATCTTTTGAGTGGACATGCATGTGGACAATCACATGTGAACGTGATCCTAGTGGTTGAGCACTAGTGAAGAAGTGGTTCTTCTATGTAATGCAATGAACCAGAGATATGGACATCCCTATGGATGTGCCCTTAGTGGATGAGAACTAGTGGGAGTATAAGATCCCTTGCTATATTGTTCAAGAGTCAAACCTACCTATAACCCTAATTGTAATGTAAAGGGTACAGGTCGGCCCCACCTTAATGTGATTAATAATAAATGTAAAAGATAATTAATCTAGTTAATATTAATTATAATGTGACTTGGAGAGGTCGGTCATGTTGTGCCAATAAACACTTATGTTGATATGACAAGTATAATATAAGTAAAGGTAGATTCCCCATTGTGGAATCATATCTTTAATGAGTTTAGAAATTTCATCAAGTACACCTTCTTGGGAAAAGTGCGCACCTCTCTTGGGTGCTAGCCTTCTAGGGTTTGAGCACCCTCTTATGTGTTAATGTTTTATGCTGAT
>CBVK0102043027.1:992-17596 GCA_900067695.1 Picea abies
TGGCTTCTTTATTATGCTCTTGTTATTGTCTTAGGCTTTCGCACTGCGCTTACAAAGATACATCATGGTTATCTTCCCCTTCTCCTATCCTAGTCGCTTTGTAGTGCAAGCCTTTATCTCTCTCTCCATCATCTCCTTAGCATTCATACATAGACTCTTTTCCTCTCAGCCTATCCTATCACTCGTGTTACTGAAAGGAACTCTTGACATGTTGGAACAGACTCCACCATATTGCTTGAGAAGAACCACAAAAACCAACAGAACCCCTATTCTCCCAACCATTACATATTTATACATAAATTCTCTAGCTTAAAACCCTACTTTGTTCATCCCAAAAACCTATTACAATACATGATAACTTTGTTCATCCCAAAAACCTATTACAATACATGATAACTCAAGTTAACTTGTGGTTCGGGCTGTTTTCACCTGTTTTTCCGTCTACATGTTACTTTTTCATTCTGATTATTGTTGTTCATGCTTTTGCACATCCTTCTAGCTTTATCACGTCAAGTTGTCATCCTTCATTTTTGTCTCCTTTCTTCTCTTGCTTTATTCTTCTTTCTATGCACTCTACTCCTGGTTGTGCCTCAAATGTGCACTCTCGATTCTTCCTTCTTCTTCTACGGGCATCTTCTATACTTGGTATTTTTATGTGTGTTATTCCCAAAATGCACGTCTAAAAACAACTATGGTTTTACTATTATATCACTAGGAAGCAATTTTCATATCTAAAAATTAGTCAGATAGAGTTGCATGAAAATTGTCAGCCCATGATCATTCCATTCCACTCATACCTAGTAGCCTCCCACACAATGTTCGCCCTTATCGCCACCCATTTGCTCAGAAAAATGACATTGAAAAGATTGTTCAAGAATCATTAGTTGTGGGTATCATCCACCCTAGTATTAGACCTTATCCATCCCCTATTGTCATGGTACTCAAAAAATAAGGCACTTGTCACATGTGTCCTGATTTTCATGCTCTCAATAGAATCACCATTAAGAACAAGTTTCCCATTCTAGTCATTGCTGACATTTTGGATGAACTTGAAGGTTCTTTTTTTTTACCGAAATTGATCTTCGTTCAATTGATCACAAAATTTATATTAAAGAGGATGATATTCCCAAAATTGCTTTTGCACTCATGAAGGTCATTATGAGTTCTTGGGCCTTTGTATGTAATGATCCCAAGCCATTATGCAAGGATCATTATTGTTTTGGTATCTTTTAAAACTTTTTCTGGTTGTGTTATTTCGTCAAACAGTTTGTTGATCTGACCCCACAATGCCTCTCAAATACCCTTGAACTCGCTATAACATCCATCTGGCTACTCTGGTCATCATAACTCTCTACACTGTGATGATGTCCCAAAGTGCGGACATTACATTGTAATTCACCCTCCAACTTCCAAAGTCTCACAAATCATATATTTCAACCTTTTCTACATCATTTTGTCCTTGTCTTTTTTTATGACATCCTAATCTACAACAAAATTTGGTAGTCCCATGTTACCCATGCAAACCTAGTCTTACAACTCCTTTATCATCATCAACTATTTCTCAATAGGTCCAAACGTTCTTTTGGTCTCCCCAAAGTTGAATATTTGGGCCATATTGTCATTAAGGATGGTGTGAGAGTGGACCCAAGGAAAGTTGAAGCAATGAATGATTGGCCCCATCTTACAACTCTTAAAATTTTATGTGGCTTCCTTGATCTAACAGGGTATTGTAGAAAGTTCATCTAGAACTATGGAAAAATTATGGCTTCGCTGACTACCTTACTTAAGAAAAATGATTTCACTTGAAATGAAATTGTATATCAATATTTGAAAATTTGAAAGATGTTATGTGTACAACCCCACTACTTGCTCTGCTCAAATTCACTAAGAATTTTGTTTTGTAATGTGATGCCTTAGGAAAAGGCATAGGTGTAGTTCTCATGCAAGGTACAATTCTCATGCAAGAAGGAAAACCATTGGCCTTTACCATTAAACAATTTTTTTACTGACACTTGGGAAAGTCCACCTATGAAAAATAAATGTTTTCCATTTTGCAAACTATGGATACCTAGTGTCCTTACTTTCTTGGGAATCATTTTCATATTAAAATTGATCATCGTAGCCTCAAATAATATTGGAGCAAAGGATTTCATCACCGGGACAATAGAAATGGGTTACCAAAATGTTAGGATATGATTATGAGATCATTTACAATAAGGGAAAGGTCAATGTGGTAGTTAACGCTCTCTATCTCTCAAAAATATGAAGAGGAAGGGTCCCTCTTTTCACTCTCCTTCATTGTAGTTGATTGGGTGAATGAAGTCCACAATTAATGGTTCACCTATCCCAAGATTGATAGCCTAATCCAACAACTTCAACATGATTCTCATGCATCTTTGATGATCCATGTTCGATCATTATATTATTTTTCATCTATCTTGATTCTTTGATACTGGAAAAAATCGAGGGAATCAACTTGCAGGGTCATTTTAACTACAAGTCCCAGTTTGGAAAATTGGGGTTTGAAACCTTCCAAATGCATTTTGAGGCATCAAACGACACTTTTTGTGGTCAAAAATTTCACAAAAATAGCTAGGATCCTGTGACATTATTCTACACATCAATACCTTTCCAATAGTGAAAAAATCGCGTCAATTGGAGATCATATGCAAAAGTTATTCCTCTTGCAATTTGACCTACTATGTTGACCACCATGGTACGATAGGATGTCGTGTCAACCCCCCATTACTCATGCATATGGGGCTAGTCACATATGGACTTTCAAAAAAATTATAGAATGTCCAAAACCTTATCACAATTGAGGGTTGAGGAAGTGAAAACCCTACCCCTAGATGACTATCGAACTATGTTAAATATCAGGAAACTAGGAGGAGAGGGGGTTCCATTATTTTTCATTGTATCGTGTTCCATAGATAAGCATAACAATTGAGAGTGGTATTTTGTGAGAATAATGGAGGAGGAGATATTTTGTAGCATCCATATGGGCCATAGTGTTAAAGGCAACTCCAAAGAGAGTTTTGTTTTCTTTGTACTTGCATTTGAAGAAAAGAGAGCAGAGCGACCTCACCTTCTAGTTGGTTTTTCTCCTGTATTGGGTTTCCTAGGTTATATCTTGTGTTTATTTGTGGATGGTGNNTATTGGGTTTCCTAGGTTATATCTTGTGTTTATTTGTGGATGGTGTGTGTGTATTTAGTTATATTCTCTATTTTTCTAATTTGAATAATTTCATACACTTTAAGAAGAAAACCAATAATCAAAGAGTTTGAGATCTAAAAGAAATTAACCTTCATAGTAAATATTTTAGTATTTTATTAGATATGTTGTGGTGAACTATCCAATGGAATATCCATGGCATTTTACACATCATATTGGTATCAAAAATAGTTTTCATGGGGAAATTGTGGAAATTTGCAGGTATTCAAGAATCAGTTTAAGAAGAAAGTCGCAGAACCCTAGCCATGGTCGTTGAGTTTGTTCATAGCAACCCTTGAGATCCAACAAAGGAGATATTTGCAAGGTTGGAAGAGAAAGTCATTGCCATGTATCGCAATATGTCCCTCCTAATGGTGGCTCTAGAAAGCAATCTCAAACCATTTACAGAAGTTGGAGGCTTGAACTCAAAGATTAGATCAGATAGGAAATTGAGAGATAACAAAGACCTATAAAAGGAATCCCAAAAATAACCTAAAAAGGAGCAAATGAATTCCAGTTCCATAAACCCTTCATAGTCTATATTCAATATGGAAGAGAAATTAGACATAAATTCGTACCAAGGTGAGATAGATGCATTAAAACTAAATCATTGGTTGTAACAACTGTAATTTAATTCCATCATTCACCATATAGATGAAGAACAATAGATATGATTTTCCATATTGAAGTTAGAGGGCCATGCTTTAACTTGGTGGGAAAGTCAGACATAAACACTTAGGCTAGAGAGGATCCACTAATAACTAGGTGGAAGGACTTCAAAACCCTTATCAAGTCCCAATTATATCCTATTGAGTATGTAAAGGACCAATGGATCCATTGGCTCTACTTCAGGAAGAGGCAAGGACAGAGTGTGCACGAGTACACCATTGAGTTCAGAAAGATGGAAATCATGTTGGGTATTTCTCCAAACAACCTAGATGTACTCCTCAACTATTTGTGGTGTCTGCATAACCATCTATGAAAGCAAGTGACGCTTTTCAAGCTAAGGAAACTACATACATAATTGAACCCAAAGAACCACAAGAAGGAAGCAAAGAAAAATAATATTCTAGCCATGGATTCGAGCAATAAATTCGAAAGAATCTCTTATTTGGATGAGAATATTGTCTACACATCAGTGAAAAATTAGATGAATCTAAATATCCTTCATCATCGGGAAGAGAAGGAGATGACTAAGATCTTCCACATCAATATTTAGGTCAAGAAGACCAAGATAGATGTTATGTTCGACCCTGGTTCACATGATACTCTCATAGTAGTGGATTTGGTCAACAAACTTGTATTGGAGGTTGACGATCATCCTAGCCCCTATATGTTAGGTTGGGTAAACAAGGATGCAGACACCAAGGTAACGAAACAATGCAAGATTAAATTTTTTGTAAGTGCTTATTTTATTGATTAAGTGGAATTGGATGTAGTACCCCTTGACCTATGTGGAGTAGTGTTTGGAAGCCCCTACATGTATATGAGGGATGCAATATTCATGTAGAGATCCAAATAGTATTAACTAATCAAGTATGGGAAGTCCTACATCATCAACGTGCATAAATGAAATCAAATATCTCACTAGTAAGTGCCAACCAAGCCAAGAAATTGATTAGTTCCAGTAAGAAATATGTTTTACTTTTATTAATAGAAAATCAGACCGAGGAAGAGTCAATAAGAGTAAAGGAATCTTTGGAGGAGTGTACTAAAGAGTAGAAACATCAGTTGGACGAGTTTTTATAGGCATACAGAGGATTTTTCTAGGAGCCCAAAGGGATACCACCTAAGAGCGAAGTGGAGCACAAAATCTAGTTATTGCCATACTCCTCATTTCCAAATATTGGGTTGTATAGACAGTCTATTCTGGAAGAAAATGGAGTGAAGAAGCAATTGCAACAGTTGTTGGAGCATTGTTTGATTCGACCGAGCACCTCACCTTGCGGGTCACCTATCATAATTGTACCAAAGAAGGATGGGACTTGGAGAATCTGTATGAACTACACAACTTGAAAAAGACTACACTAAAAATTTAGTACCCTATACCTAGGATCAATGATCTATTAGATTAGTTGCATCATGCAAAATATTTCACCAAGTTGGATCTCAAATCGAGATACCACCAAGAATGCGTCAAGGAAGAAGACACTCGAAAGATTACCTTCAAGACAAGGAAAGGTTTGTATGAATGGTTGGTCATGCCATTTGATTTATGTAATTCACTAGCTACATTTATGAGACTAATGAATGATGAGATAACACCTACATACTCATTATATCCCCATACATGTGCATTTACTCAGTACTCAACATAGAGAATCTCAAACTCTATGAGCCTTCCATGTTGGATCAGGAGGAGGAGTAGGTCCTACCTTTCATAGAGGAATTAGCACCATATGCTCAAGAAGAGTTGGCAGAGGACATAGTTTTGCAGAAGAGGTCCATAATTACAAGACAAGGGTATAATGACCTTTGGGATATTGGGTTGAAAGGACAACTCCCAAGCAAAGAAAAGTGGTACTCCAAGGAGAAGGTAGAGGAAAAATTTCCTCACCTCATTTATTAAATATTTTGGGGACCAAAATCCTCCATAAACAGGGAGCTATGATACATATTGGATAATTATATTATTTTTCATCTATATAGATGATTTATGAGTGGAACAAATTGAGGGAATTAGCCTGCAGGGTTATTTTAATGGCAGGTCCTAGTTTGGAAAATTAGGGTTTGAAACCTTCCAAAGCCATTTTGAGGCATCAAACGACATTTTTTGGGATCAAAAATTTCCCTACAATAGTGGGACCTCATGATTCTATTCTAAGCATCGAGACCTTTCCAACAGTGCAAAAATCATGTCAATCGGATATTGTATGAAAAAGTTATGCCTCCCTCAAGTTGACCTACCATGTTGACTACCATGGTACAAGAGGATGCCATGTGAACCCCCACTACGCTCACATATGGGGCTAGTCATGTATGGAATTTCAAGAATATTATAGAATGTCCAAAACCTTATCACAATTGAGGTTTGAGGAATTCAAAACCCTACCCCTTGATGGATATCATGATATGTTAAATAATGGGCCAATAGGAGGAGAGGAGGTTCCATTCTTTTGCATTGTATATTGTTTTATAGCTAAGCATAATAGTTGAGAGTGGTATTTTATGAGCATAATAGAGGAGGAGAGATTATGTAGCAACCTCGTAGACCATAGTGTCAAAGGAAACTCCATAGAGAGTGCCTCTTTCTGTGTACTTTCATTTGAAGAAAAGAGAGCAAAGCGACCTCACCTTATAGTTGGGTTTTCTCCCATCTTGGGTTTCCCGGGTTATATCTTGTGTTTATTTGTGGACAGTGTCTATGTATTTATTTGTGTTCCCTATTTTTCTCATTTGAACTATTTCATACACTTTAAGCAGAAAACTAGTAATAAAAGAGTCTGAGATCTAAAGGAAATTAACCTTCATAGTAAAGATTCCAGTATTTTATTAGATTTGTTCTGACGAACTGTCTAGTGGAATATCCATGGCAGATTACAGATCATCCAGGATAGACTTCGCATAATGATGATCTCTTCTATAAAGGGTGTTTGTATTGGATCAAGTAGCCTAATTTTAAAGCCATTATGTTATCTAAACTCAATGCATCACCAACAACATGTCATTCTAGTTTTCATAAAAACATATGAATGGATCAAACGTTCCTTCTTTTGGAAAGTCATGAAAAAGGACATCCACACTTTTTTGGTTGCATGTGGTATTTTACAATGATACAAGGGAGAAACAGTAAAGGCCCCAGGTGCACAAAAACCTTTACCTATTCCACCTACTATATGGACAAACATTTCTACAGACTTCATAGTGGGGTTGCCCAAATCTGGAAATAAATTAGTGATTATGGTTGTGGTCAATTGACTTTCCAAATATGATCATTTTTGTCCCTCCAATACCCTTTTAAGGTTTCCATGGTTGCTCAATTCCTCATGGATAATATATTCAAACTATATGGTATGCCATAATCTATTGGCATGGACCGTGATCCCACTTTCACTAGTAACTTATGGAAAGAATTGTTTAGGATACAGGGCACCCAATTGGATCTTATCACTTCCTATCACCCCCAAACTGATGGTTAAATAGAAGATATCAACAAGTGTTTGTAAGCATATTTGAGGTGTTTCACTTCAAAATAAGAGTCTCAACGGGTTTAATATTTACCCCTACATGAATGCTGGTACAATACAACTTATCATGGTGCCACTTGCATGACCCCATTTGAGGTGATCTATGGCCAAAATCCCCCATCTGTATTATCTTACCTACTAGGTGTTTCCAAGGTACAAGAGGTCGACAAAACCCTTACAAGTAGAGATGAAATTATGCACACTCTCAAAGATAATCTAGTCATGGCTTGAAATTGGATGAAGCAATAGGTTGATCATCATCACTCTGTATGCCATTTTGAAGAAAAGGATCATGTATTCCTTTTTCTACAACCGTATAAGCATACTTCCCTCAAATGCGACCACCACCAGAAGCTTTCTCCAAAGTTTTATGGCCCCTATATGATTCTCAAGTGTATTGGGATGGTGGCTTAGAAAATAGCACTTCCATGCCACTCTAAGATCCATCCAGTATTTCATGTTTCCTGCTTAAAGAAAGTGGTTGGATCCAATTTCCATGTTCAACCTAGTCTATCTGAATTGGATAAAGAAGGCTCCATTCGGTTGTGGGAAAATACCATACTTGAAAAACAAGAGTGTTGTCTCTACCAGTGCACAATCCGGGAATTTTTAATACAATGGATGGATACACAACCAAAGGATACCACATGTAAACCAACAACCATTCTGCAACACTTTCCACATCTCAAGCCTTGAGGACAAGGCTAATTTTTGAAGGGGAGGGAATATTAGGGTCTTAACCTTCCTAACCCCCTAAGTATATAGACTACTATGTATTGTTATGTATGGAGGTCATCATCAGTAAATAAGGCATATGTAGTAGTGTGAACACAATTATTGTAATAATGCTTACTAAAATATTCCTTCTACTAGAAAGTTTCTTCTCTAGAATGTTCCTAGTGGATAGAAAAGTATTATATAAATATGTAGAGGCATTGTAAAAGGTGTCTTGGAAATCATTTGTAATCTGAGCTCTGCTCTATTGGAAGTTTCCCCGTCAAAAAGGCAAGTGAACATTTCTTCTATATCAATAAAGACATAATATTTTGGTTTATATTGTCCATTGTGCATGCAATTCTATTCCTTTTTGCAATATATTTGAGTAATATATGTGATTTATGCTATGAATATTTCTATTTGGTACATCACAACATGCAAAAAGTGCATGATAATATGTCAAAAGAATATAGAAGAGGAGAATATAATGAAATTACGGAACAAGAAATAAGAAATGGTGAGTATTTTTTAGAGTCTAATTACTAGGATGTGACTAATGTAAATGACAATGGATTTAGATCTAGATTTATGTACAAGTAGTGCAAGTGTATATATGTCGTGGTCTCAAGAACCCCAAGTATTTAAAGCTTGGAGGGGCCTTTTTAACCCTTTTTCATTCTTGGTTTTCATCTTCCCTTGATTAATTTTGCTTGTGCATTTAACTATGCTCATAATACATACTATGAGTTTAATTTTAGATTTGATCACCTTTGAAGTGTATCACAATTATCATCTTTTGTTTTTTCTTCTGTTTTTTTTTGTTTGGTCTAAGTGGTTTTTTTTTCCGAATTTTTAAAAAAACTATAAAGCTTATACTTAAAAACATTTTCATTTAAACTTGAAGTTTTACAACTCTCTCTATATTCATTTTAAGAACTTAGGAAATTTAAACATTTTCATTTAAACTTGAAGTTTTACAACTCTCTCTACATTCATTTTATTTTATTTAAAAACTCAGAAATTTTTTTATTTAAAGTTGAAGTTTTACATCTCTCTACATTCATTTTGAAACAAAACTTGGAAACTTTTGAGGTTGACTTTGAAAAACTAAGTTTTTAACTCTTTGGGCTCTTTTCTAAGTTATTTTTAAAGTTCCCCTGAAACACCTTAGGTTTGAGTTTCAAATTCAACCTGAAATGAGTTTTAATTTTTGGTTGGAGAGATTGTCAAGTGGAGTCTCCAACTTCACCTGAAATAGTTTCTAAAACTTAGCCAAAACACTTCGGGTTGGTGGGTTCTTCCAGTCCTTTTGAAGTGAGTTCATATTCTTCATCGAAATCCGTTTAATCTAAGTCCTTAACCATGCTCAAAGTTTAAGCATTAATTAAATCTTCACACACATTGTTCTATGAACGCTTAATTTAAGTAATTGAATCTTCGCCAAGCTTCATATCTTTGTCACCATATCAACTAATGTAAAAAGAGTAGCATGGTTAGGATTGAGAGGGAGCCACTAAAATACTCGAAGTAATTGCCCAACGCTAGGTAAGTGAAGTCTCACCTTTATTAACTAAATATAGTTCCTTATTAAAAAAATGTGAGCCTGTAACTTCAAAGACTAAGTTTTTTAATACATAGTCATAGCGATACTTTTATCTTGGTTGAGATTTATTAACTAAATTTAGTTCCTTATTAAAAAAAGGTGAGAGCCTGTAACATCAAAGACTAAATTTTTTAATACATAGTCATATAGATACTTTTATCTTGGTTTAGGTAAAACTTCAAAGTTTTAAGTAAATATCATCAAATTTCCATTTGAGTATCCTTTGAGCTTGAAGTTAAATTTTCTGATTGGGATTATTGAAAATGGTTCTTCATAAAGAAATTATGTGGTTTTATTTGTAGAATTTTATAAATCTCCATAAATAGTGGAAAAATGTATCATTACAAGTGAATTCTTCATTTGACCTTATTTGAATTTTTCATGAAATTAAGGTAAAGTTCGAGTTTGACAATATTTCCTTTTTTTCTAATCAAAATTGTCCATTGCCCAAATAATGGAAAATAGGTATCCTGTGACTCTAAAGACTACCAAGGGTGGAAAACAAAAGAAGAACAAGACCATGACAAAACAATCACAGCCAAAAGTACTAGCAAAGTCTATCACACTTGTTATAGAACTTGTCAAGCCAAATAATGAGCCTTCTGAGCTAATTTTTAGAGACACGACTCCTAACATGGGATTTACTCATTTCCTTGGTTGGAGTGACATATTTAGAAGATTTAGAGAAGAAGACTATCCATAAGTTATTCCACTGGATTATCCAAATGATAAAAGCATTGATGACCAAGTATTTATGAATATAAGAAAGTCATGTTTACATAGTGTGGCAATAAGAACAACAATGCTTCCTTGTTGTTAGGTCATTGGATGGATTATAGACCATGCTCATTTAAAAAATACAATTGTTATTAATGATCAAGGAAGGTGCATAACATCTTTTCAACCTTTGAAATTGGAGAAATACTACAAGTTTTACAACCCAACAGTTCACATGATCACAGATTGGTTAGAAGAGTTGCATAGAGATAAGGAAGATGAGAAATTACTAAGTAGTGTTAGAAGGTAAAATATTTCAAGCCAAGAATGATGGTATTTACATCACTACCAACTTAAGATTCCCTTACATATATGGCATTGCCCTAGTAAGTAGACTCTATGGAAGGCCATATGCCATTCATTTTAAAGAAGCATGGGTCCCATTGATCTACACTATGACTACATAATGTGCCATTTTTTATTGGGTAGCAATCATATCTCATTCTATGACGAGAAAATTAGCTAGAGCAAAAGAAATCAACCCTAATTCTCCTCAAACATTTTACATGGAAACATATTTATTATACATTAAATGTGGCAATAAAAGGAATCAAGATGTTCAAATTGAAAGGACACAAAAAAGGAGTAAGATGCAAAGGCTAGAGCAGTAGTTGAAGCACAAGAAAAAGCATATGAATATGTGAAGAAACTAAACTATGAAAAACAAGAAAATCAAATTCAAACAGATATTCAAGATCAAATGATGAGATCCAGGCCGATAATTAGATTGAAGACCCCAAGGGAACTAATCAAGATGAACAAGTCTAAGATATTCCCAAGCAAAGTATAGACATTTAGGGGAAAAAAAAGGAAAATATTAAATTGATGAGGAAGTGATCACACCATGTAAATTGGAAAATTTTCTAGTTGGGGAGATACACTTATGCCCCTACCCACTGACAAAGTTACAAATTTGGATTTGTTAGCATATAACAAAAGGAAAATGAATATTGTCAAACAAACTCGCATGAAGAGAAAAATTGATGTAGATATGCAATAGTCTACACAACATAGGTAGATGTTCTAGATACCAATAAGGCCCTTTTAGTTGCATTAGCTTCAGCTAATCTAGCCTTATCTCATGCAACCATGGATCTAAGAGCCAAAGATGAAGAAAGAGGCATAAAACAATATGAAGACAAAATTGTTTTTCTTGAGAATTAAGTCAATTTCTATAAACCAGCACATGGAATGAGGACATACTTTATTGAATATGATCTTGAAGTTCAATATGGAGCTAGAAAGGTGAAAAGGATATGGAGCTAGAAAGGTGAAAAGCGCATTCTATATCAAAACCCAACAATTACAAGAACCAAGTGTTAAATTATTTCAGCTACACAGTTAAATTCAATGCTAGAAAATCTCACAAGAAAGAGTTCAATTACATTTTGGTACAGTAAAGAAGTTACAAGAAATTTTTGGAAAAAACATTCCAAATATGTCCACCTTGAGTCCAACCGAAATTATGAATATTGAACATGGTGTGCCATATTGGAAAGTGAAAACTAAAGGTTCCTATGGAGACATACATAGAGAATAGGTAGAATTTTTAAAAATGTGGATTCATATTGAAGGGATTATTGATGTATGTAAATTACCATCATTCATACCTCATAACAACTTTCGCCCACCATATCAAGTCATACAATCTTTGGAAAAATCTCTACGGAAAACAAAAGTGTACATGAGTATATCACATTTTAGCAAGGTTCACATGAAGATGTATTTGATAGATGAAACAAAGAATATGTCTCTCATAAGATAAATATTTCCTAAGTTAGATAAACACGTTAAAAAGGTTATCATAAGTTTATATGCCTTATGGGGTTCACTTGACCAACATATTTTCTTCCAAAAAGGAACATGTACTAATTTATTTGAAGTTTGGAAGAAATGTGAACAAAATCAAAAGATTGAAAATGTCCCTAGTCCTTCGGACCCCTTAGAATCCCTTAGAGTTAGTTAGGATTTATGAAATCAAAATGGTTAGAGGAATAACTAAATTCCCGTTATATAAATTAAAGTTAAATCTACGATGAAATAGCTTTTGGATCCCCAACTCCTTTATAAAGATATTTTGAAGAATCCATTTTGTGGCCAAGATTTTGGGAGAAGATCCACTTCTACAAGTTTGAGATTGTTATGTAGTTGTGTAATCTAGAATGCTCTATAAGACTTGTCATTGTTATTTTATAGACTATTCTTGAGTTTCATCGTAATTCGTATTCCTTCTTTCTTTTCTTTTAAAGATTGTGCTGCTACGGATGTGTAGTTATAATTTGTAATTTAAAATAAAGATTATTATCATTTATTTGCAATTTATTTATTTATTTATTTTTTTAAGTAATAAAAAATTACTTTTTGATATTTAAAAAAATCAATCGTTAAATTCCATATTCATTCTCTTTATAATTAGCATTAGATGTAGATTAATATTGTTATTAGACTATTAACTATAAATTAGGTATAGCATATACATTCTACATTGAATAACTCATTTTTTATTCTATTAAAGCTCATTGAAAGGTTGACAAGTCATTAATCTAAATGGTTTTTCTATCCCAAATGGGAAACACTCTAATTTGACTGCTTTTCTTATTTAAACCCATGCTACTAATGTTGGGGCATTTTTCATGGTCAACAATAATGTCACTAGAAGGAAGGAAAACCCACAAATTATCAGTAAGCCTTCGAATCAAGAAATAGTTATACAAGAGCCTATTTTTCAAGATTCATAGGATGTGTTTGAAAATTGTTATATATGTAAAGCCTGAGATAACAATAAATAAATAAATCTAATAAATAATAAAATTAAAATGAAATAAAAGATAAAATAATAATAAAGTCATGACTTTTCATTAAGAGGCACCTTAGGTTATATTTATAGTAGAGGCCCTTTCAAATGTAAAATCAGCATTCATTTATTCATGTTTTAAATATTACATATTATTTTATTCATCTCAGATCATTGAGAAATATTTAGTGAGCTTATATGCTCTATTGGTATTAGAGTCAGGTAGGTTAGTTGGTCATACATTCTGTCATCTGTCATACATCTATCAACCTCCATACATCTCTCAACCACCATACTCTATCCACCATACATCCTCGTGTAATTGTTGCAGTACCATACCTTGTTAGTCAACCATCATACACCAATTCCGCCAATCGTTACTGTATCATCCACTCATATGACTAAATTAAAAAAATGGTGTACTTTAAAATAATAGTGCCACACATTAAATCCATACGATCATTGAATTAATTATAGTGCCATACAATTAAATTGCAAATCCGTACAATTTTTAATTAAAGACAAATGACAGTGCGTATAGTAATTTGATGGTCCATATGTTAGGATATTTAGACACTTAGGAGTTAGTTAAGAGCAACTTGATCTAATGTGTCGTTAGGTTAAAGTGTGTTTCTTAGTGTGTTTATTTTTTATGCATCAATATGCATTTGTAATCTAATGATCATGATGTGTTCTCAACATAGAGTGATCTTTACGACTCATATTCTCCTCAATATTAACAGTTGCTTTGATCCACGGCTTAACCCTTGATTTGTCCATAATCTCTGTTTAAATAGCATGGAGGGTCATTTGTCAATGATCAATTGTGAGAAAATCTCTTGTAATATTTTTCTTTTGCATTAATAAATTGCCTCAAGTGGCCACATTGGCTAGGGTCATGGATGTTTCCCCACGGAGGTTTTACCACATAAAAACATCGGTGTGTTGATATTTGAATTGTTTGTGCGAGTGGTTATTGAAGGTGTTCATCCTCTGTTGGAACACCTGTGTTCTTGAACATGGTATCAGAGCGCATTTGTATACTCGCTCCCATTGTAGATCGAGATCTTGAAGTCGTGTTGTCGCATATATGGTTTTTTCTATTTTCGTACACTTCTAGGTCGAGAGGACTATTCCATTATGTCTGGAGTGTTTATTTTAGTTAGAAACACTTTTCATTTCACTCAAAAAGGTTTTTTTTTTCCCAAGATACAACCATTAAGGTCAGATTTGGAGGTGTAAAGCCTGAATACACCCTTTTTTAAATTTGTTTACAAAGATAATATTTTGGTTTTTTGTTTTTGTTTCTAGGTTTCTACTCTTTCCTATCTATGTATTCTATTTTCCATGTGCTCTGTGTGATGTCGAAAAATCAGAAACAGAGCAGAAAGTATTTGCTTATCTGCATATGCTCTTTTATGTGCACTGTATGCAATATCAGCAAATAAAAAGCAGAGAGAAAACTTGCATTTTCTAGGTAAGATAACTGAGATCTAACCCTTGTTGTCGAGAAGAAGAAAAAATTGTGTGTGAATGCATGAAAATAATTTTTTTACCGCACACTTCAAGGCCATCAACAACAACAACAAACAACACCCCCTATCCTCCTGCTTAAGGTTATAATGTGTTTTGCACTAGATCACTTAGTTGAAAGTTGTTTTATTTAGTAAGAGGTCTTGAGTTCATGCATTCATTGTAAAGTTCATTTCACTTAAATTATAAAAGTGAATCACTATAAAGTATCTTTGACATTTATTTTCTAGTTATTTTTTGCTTGTAACTTTAATTTACAAAGTAACTTCATTGTAAAAGTGATTCTCACTTATTCTACAAAAGTGAGTCTCTTCATAAGTAACTTATTTTTATTATAGTCAAATTTATATAAGGAGGAGCATCACCACGTGGACCAACTTCTGCTTTCCATATGGCTCTTTGGTTACCGTTTATGTTTTTTTCAAAAGGTCATAACTTTTGCATCCGAAGTTTGTTTTCAGTGTTGTTGTTTTTTTAAACGGTCTATTTTTTTCGAGAGCTTTCCATCTAGACTATTATTTTCATCCTTTAAGTCCATTTTCTCTACATATTTTAACATGGCTTCTCCCAGCGATATTTTGCTTCGAAATACCACCTACTTCTCATGGAAATCCCATATGGATGATGTACTAAGAAGTAAAGGATTGTATTGGATTACTGTGGGAAAATAATAAGAACCCATTGATGATGAAAAGAAATCCAAATGGGCTAGTAAAAATGACGAAGCACGTGGGCTAATCATTATTTCCATCTCTCTTGATTTAATGTTTCACCTCCAAGGAATTGATGCCCCTGATGAAGATTTTGAAAAGCTTCAAGTTGTGTTTGGTAAACACAAAATTATTCAATCCCACTAGTTATAAAATCAATTAATGACTTTAAGTCCCAATGATTTTCCTTGCACTGAAGATTATTTATCTAAGTTCAAAACACTTAGAATTTTGTGTATAGACCGCAAACTAGACCTGAAGGAAGATTGATGCATATATGTTATTCTTGATAATTTTGGTAGTGCATATTATGTCTTGTATCTACCTTCTATGACACCAAAGAAGCTCTAGGGAGTGCTTATAAAGAACCATCTATTGAGTCCTATTGTGATTCTTTGATTCAAGAGAAAGACAAGATTGTGCAACTTGGATTGATCAGTACTGCAGGTACATCCAACAAAGCCTTAGTGTCCCAATAGAAAGATAAATCCAAGAATCCCAAGAAGCAACATCCTCACCACAATAACAAGAAAAATAAGGGTCCCAAACCATCTCAGTCTGCTTCTACTCCTAATGGTGACAAAGGAGAAAAATCCAAAAGTAAGAAGACTGACATACATTGCAACTTTTGTGAGAAAGATGGTCATGTGGAGTCTAAATGTTTTAAAAATATGGAAACCTTAAAAGCAACAATGGAGAAGCACAACATCAATATTGGTTCTTCTTCCTATTCGCATGGACATGCACTTTCTACTTTTGGTTTCTCCTTCAATGCAACTTCTTCTTCTTCTTCTTTTTCTTCTTATGAGTGGCTTATTGATTATGGATCATCTTATCATATGGTTAATGATAAAGCCATATGTTATGCTCTTAATGATTGTAACACCAAAAAAATATGTGTTGATGATGATAGATCTCTTAGTGTTGTAGGGTTTGGAACAATTCAGGTAGATAATGGTCATTTCAATGATGTATTATGTATTCCAAGTCTTTCCTACAACCTTCTATCAATATATTAGATCACTCATTCAGGTGAAGGTAAAACCATAGAGTTTTCACCTCATCAAGT
>CBVK0102043067.1:0-12752 GCA_900067695.1 Picea abies
GGGTGGAGTGAGGCCATTTGCAGTAGAAATGGTTTCAAAGTCTTCTTGATTCTTTGATTGGTTCTACCTAGTGGTGATCATTTTTGGAGGCTATTTTGCCTTAGAAACATTTTCCTTGGATAAAAGGCATCTAAGTGCCATGCTTGAAATGTAAACTACAACAAAAAGCAATATGTTCCTAGTTCATCACCTTTGTCCAATTACAACTCTTGCACTTGATCATGATATTTTGATGAAGACCCTTGCTCAAATTAGCAAAAGTTGGCAACCCCCACTTTCAAGGGCCAAGGTAATTAACTTACCTAAAGTGTCACCAAGGGAAAAAGAGATTTATGGTTTGAAGATTAAAGAGGGAGATTGGTCATTTTATCTAGATCGAGATCGATGATAACGATTCCATTTGTAGGCTGAAGCTTTGTTATTTCAACTTCGCAATCTTTATTTTCAAGGGCCAAGGTAATTAACTTACCTAAAGTGTCACCAAGGGAAAAAGAGATTTATGGTTTGAAGATTAAAGAGGGAGATTGGTCATTTTATCTAGATCGAGATCGATGATAACGATTCCATTTGTAGGCTGAAGCTTTGTTATTTCAACTTCGCAATCTTTATGCATAAAGCAAGGGCCATTGCTGGCACCTAATGCTTTGTCCACCACATAAAGAAATTCCAAGATAAAATATCCTTGGGCACATGGTTGGATCACCATTGTATCCTCTACGAAAGAACCCCATGATTCAAATATCCAACCGAAGATCTTTCAGCTTTGGCTATAAGCCATTGAATTTGTAGATCATCCCATGCTTTAAGAAATAATCTTCTTCCCCATGAGGTTTCAAGCTTCAAAAACATAATTGAGGTGGCCTTCTTGATGTAGAAGGATGAGATGGAGGAGCTTTTTGAAAAGAAGAGGTAATCCTTAAAAGAGATAACCTTTCCACGAGTTGTGCCTTTGTAGTGGGGAGCTCTTTAGATTGAAGAGATCAAAGGTAAATTTGGTTGGGATTGGGAAGCCACACCCACCAAATTGATAGAGGAAGATGTAACTGCTCCTCCTTTCTAAGAGTCGTTGCATTAGTATAACTTTCTAGACGGAAGCAATGCTTAACTAAGGCTTGTTAAGGTGCATGTGAACTTTGCAAGAATTTTGATAGGGGAAGGATGGATGATGGCATATAGTGATGGGTGTAAAGGGGCTAGTTTTCATTGCCTTCGTCATGGATGAAGAGCTTCGACACATGCTTATGCTCCTAATTCAAAGACCTCGTACCAAGGAGATGTATAATGCTACAAAAGGAAAGAGTGAAAAAAATGTTCTTTCTACCAAAGGATCAAAGAAACCTACAAAGCCATTTAGGGGAAGAAGAGTTTGGATAATAAGGAAAATGAAATATTGTCTAATACAACCCATCCTCTAAAAGACGGAGCGAAAGAAAATCCATAATGTTGGTTTTGTGGACATTGTAAGAGGTCTAGACATAGTAAAGATAATTGTTTGGAACTACAGTCATAAGTTATTCTGAAGAGTAAGAAAGGGAGTAAGTTTTTGCTAAGCTTAAACAAAGGATGCAAAAGAGGTTGATGCATAGGTCGCAAATGGAGAAAAAGATGATACATGTTTGACTTTAGCACCTAAAAAGCAATGAACGATAGATGTGAAATATAGGGAGGAATTGTTTCTTGTAAAGAGTCAATCAAGAAGACATTTGTGATGCCAATATTTGATCCAATAGATAAAGAAATATGATTTCATATTCATAGGTGAAGAAGCATGCACCAAAAACTATAGCACATTCATCACCATATACACAAGGATTATTTCATAGAGATGGAGATGTGGAGCTAAGGTAACTAAGCAATGTAAATTTTGATAGAGTTAATTGATGACATCAGATGCAAGGTGGTTCCTTGTGATGTTTGTGAATTGGTTTTGAGCAACCCATTTTGATATGATAGAGATTCCATTCTTATGGGTGTGTTGATCATTATCATCTAGAAAAGAATGGGAATTGTTATTTGATAACTTGCTATTATGGAAAGGAGAAAATATCATTCTTATTGACAATGAAAGCAAAGCGACTTGTTAATGCAAATTGTAAATTTGTATTGATGTTGTTCAGGACCAAAAGAGAGCAATGATATGTAGACTCTAGATTATGATTCTTATTAACACCCTATAGAACAACTGGTGTAATGTGAAGATGATATCTTGGATTCAATAGGATTGCTCCCAAATGAAAAACTCGACATGAGATAGATTTGTTGTTAGATCCAACACTTTCAAACATGGGATTGTATAGAACTTTGCCTTTGGAAAGTTAAGAGATTAAAAGGTAAGTGGACGAGCTTTTGGAGCAAGTGATAAATAAACCATGTATCTTTCTATGTAGATCAATTGTTGTGTTGGTGCCAAAGAAGGAAGAAGCATGATGGATGTGTGTGGGTTTTTGTGCACTTGCCAAATTCCAATATCATTGCCAAGAACATAGATCCCTTGCATCACATGGATGAATAAATTATTCAACTCCAAGATTCAAGGTATATTACTAAGTTGGAGTGCAACTGTGCAAGGTATTTCACCAAGTTGGGTGTATAATTTGACTACCATCATGTTTGATTATGAGAAGAGAACAAATGGAGGCAAGCTTCAAAACTAAGAAATGGTTATAAGAATGGTTGGTGATGCAATTTGGGCTATATGTAAATGCTCTAGCAAGTTTCATGCACCTAATGAATGAGATATTAAGGCCTTTCCTTATTGTTTTTTGACTTGTTATTGTATATTATAGATGAAATTTTGGTCTTCAACAAATCTTTGAAAAAACACATGAAACATTTGAGGTAGAGTTGAGAACATTATAGGAACAGAAGATGCAAACAAAATTAGAAGAAATTTGAGCTTGCAAAAAAATGTATCTAATGTTTTGGATATGTAGTAGGTAAAAATAAAATTGGTGAAATCGGTATAGATCTAGACAAGACAAATGATCTAGATAACCTTTCAAAGCAGTTAGATTATCCTTTGGTTGTCTTTGACAAGGTTCAATAGAGCCTAAATTGAGTAGTTTCGGGCCAAAGATTGAAATCTTTGTTTTTTAGAGTGGCTTTTGGGGTCCAAAAGTCCGTAAACAAAGTTATGGATCCTTTAATGTTGTACAGTTTGTTCCATGCTTTCCAACACATATTTGAGGTTGCAATTTCGAACCATGGCCGGAAAGTTGTATCTTTGGCAAGTGACCTAATCATATTGTTAGAATTTTAAGGGTAAAAACAGTAGGCCAACTAGAAACAACTTTTTTATAATTTTCAAATCATTAGCTACTGAAATTTTGACCAGCAAAACATTTAACAAATGCTGATGAATAACCTACCAGCTATAGAAAGTAAATAGTGTATACAACTCAAATCTAAGTATTACCATAGCTGTAGAAAAGAACAAATGTACCAGATGAGCTGCTGTTGCCTTCCTTCAGTGTATGCTCAGAAAAACTTAGTAAATCATGGATCAAACCCTCAGAGTAGATTCCCTCATGGACATAGGAACAATACCAAGAAGGACTATTAGGTTAGGCAATCAAAACATCAAAAATCAGCAAGCTGGAAAACTAAAACAGTAAGCTGAAAACTGCAATCCAAGCCACTGTCGAGTATTAGGGATGAAAACAAAATCACTGTCCAACCTAGGGCTGGAAAAAATAAAACACCTTCAACCCAAAAACATAGATGCCCACTTCAAAATAGATACAAGTACCAGCAGTCCAAGATCATCCTCATCAAACCATTCACAAGGCATAAATACCAAAGCGGTTGACTGGAATAAGCAAGGTGGTTGGCTGGGATGAGCAAGGTGGCACCAATAAACCAACAGTAAACAAGAAAACCCAAGCGGTAGGCAGGGAGGGACTCCAACAAGTCAACGGAAAGCTCTAGCATTCATGACTGGCTAAGATACACCCACGGCAGACAGGGATTGACACAAATAGGCCAACGGCAAGCTCAAAAAAAAACGGCTAGCAGGGATAGACCCACGGCAGGCTGGTACATGCAAGAGAGAACTTAGAAAAACCCTTGTAAACCTGTTCAGGAAAGACGCGGAAAAACCTCAGTCTCAACATCAACTTGGAGGAGATATATCATATGATCAAGTGTGTCAAGTGAGGGAGAGACTACTCCTTTATATAGTTTTAGGTAGGTAAGATAGGGTTAACACATTAACCATTTAGAGTCCACTTGACATAGCTTTAGGGTTAGGTTAACCCCTAAAGTAATGAACCAATTAAAATGTCAAGTGGTAAGTCCAATAGACCAAGTCAACAAGGTAATTAAATCAAAGAGGAGGGTTTCATAAACATTGCGGCCGGCTTTCTTTGGGAAAAGGTAAGGTCCAAAACTACAAAATCAAATCAACATAAGTATAGGAGGGTAATAACTCAATAAAGGGGTTTCATCAAAAATAAACAATAAGACAAAGTCAAAAGTCAAGTCCTTGGGGTTTCATCAAAAATAAACAATAAGACAAAGTCAAAAGTCAAGTCCTTTAATGGAAGTTTGTCCACATGATTCCATGATATAACTTATAATATTTTTATCATCCTAGCATACGTGGAAGGCTAATGGCGTGATCATGTCTTTCTTTTGTATTGCTCCTAGGTCATATGGACCATCCCGGGAGAGGAGAAGGTCACACATCATCTCAGCTTGGTACTTAAACCAAGAATCTACCTTGTCTGAGACCAAGATACCCCAGAACACATCTGGAGGCCCTAGAATATGTCTAGAGGCTTAATCACCAAGGTACACAACCAAGGATCAATCCAAGTGCTAAGCAAGGATTCCCAGCAAGGATTCCCTGGAACACATCCAGGGGCCCTAGAAAACATCTAGGGATTTATATCATCAAATTGTTTGGTCCCTAGCCAAGAACCCCAAAAATACATTAGGGGCCCAACTAGGGTATTTTTCCATGGCTCTAATATCTTGGTCCCCGACCAAGAACCCTAGCAGTGTACTAGGGGGCCTAGATCACAATTAGGGTCGTTTCCATCCTCCTGGAGAATGGATCTTGCAGCTGCATTAATTTTAAAACATACAAACTTCCACCTCCTCATGGTTAGCCTCATTAGTAGAAAATAAAGCATTCTCAAAGCCAATAGAATCTTAACGTAGTAACAAAACTACCACATCATCAACCAATTAATGAGCTCAAACCTCAACTAGTTTATAATTGGTTTTCCAATGAGTTCTTACAATTTCTTATTTTTTTGTCATATGCATATCAAATCAAATGGTAATTAATCTTTATGACTTATGTTGCATGTATAAGTAGTGGTATTCAGTCATAGCTCGTCTCTACAATTGATTATAAATGAAGACTACAACCTTATAAATGTATGACATATTTAGTCTACACAAAAGTAAAAATAGATATCAATATACATTATAGCACAAACTTGAAGGAAATATAAACAATTCTAGTTGTGTTTCTATTTGTTTCTTAATTGTGTTTTCCTTGGATTTTATAGAGTTAGGCTCAAGTAGTTGCCTTTATCATGACCAAGAATAGAGTGTTCTTGTCCATAATGACAAGTATGTGAAGGTTCATCTGACTTTTTTCCTTGTTGGGATTCTAATTAGTCTTCAACTTCAATGCCTAAACAATAATGCTCTTCATCAAGATCTAGACAGTAATGCTCATCATCTTCTTTTGATTTAGTGTATATATGGGTATCATATAAAACCTCAAGTATAATTTTGTTCGCATTCTCACTAAGAACATTGTTCATCGAGTAGAAATTCTAGAAAATTTAGGTGTAATAGCTACAATTTACCATTTGTATCTACCCAACACCTCTTAGGGGAGCTCTTATAAAATTCAATATTTTTTGTTTCTCGTGAAATTTTGTTGGGTTGGTATAGATTTGGTTAATTATTACTTGAATATATTCTTTTATACCACAACTTTGAATGTTTTTGTCAGCAACATGCTTAATTAGTTCCTATGCATCATCTATGGAAGACTTAGCCTTATTACTATTTTGATTTTATTTTTTTAACCCATATCATTATCTTTAAAAAATAGGATAATTTTCCTATGTTTGAAGATCATGATGTCTTGAGAAAACAATAGTTCTTGAAAACCAGTTGAAGTTTTATACTTTATATTTTTTGAACTAGACATAACACCAAGCTTCTAGAATTATGACAATATAATTTTGTAGATGCATTTCAGTAGCTAAAAATTAACATCATGTCATTGGGCATGACTCAAAATACAATTGTGAGTAATTTAAATTTCTTGGTCTCCTTGATAGCTTTAGTAATTGGAATAATAGATATATGGGGTTTTCTTTCTTTCGTAGACAAATGAAAGTTGTATAGTTCTTAAACTTCTTGTTGTTTTGACTTCAATTCTTTCACATGCACTTTTGTGTAATGGTGAATCCTTTGAGATGTTGCATTAATTTGTTTAAACTCTCCGATGTATTCATAAGCCATAGTTTGCAGTGTGCACAATCGTTTCTAGTCACTTCCTTTTGAACTTCAACTTCTTTAACTAGTAACTATTTCAAAATATGATAACAAATTGTAGGTAATGGTAGGAGAGGGATTTAGGTACATTTATTATTCATCATATCCATAATGCTAGTTTGTCTTATCTATACCAATGCTACAAAAAGGTCTATCATGAGCAGGTTACACCTGCGTTATCTTGTCCTAGTCTTATAATTGGATGGATCTCTTACCTACTCTTATTAAGAAACTGAACTCATCTTCACTACATGCTTCTTCGTTGTGTCCAAAAATTTTTCTACACTTGAAAACATAAGATAATATACAGAATTCTTTCAAATTGGATTTGATTGTTCTTTCTCATACGAAGCATGATCAATTAAATAAGCTAATAGTATTGATCACACGATAGTGATTATTCACTTTAATCGTATTTTAGTTGATGCTTAGAGAGAGAAAACATGTCCACGAGTTTAGCAACATTGTCGATAATAAATGGCATAAAAGATTATTCTTTAGTGAATAAAAGAGAGAGAATAGTTGAACTAATTTCTTAAATGTAATCTAGTTGTATTTAAAAGTGATGGACGAGCATGTATTTTAACTCTAGTAAACCTTGTTTGTGTTTAAAGACATTTGTTTGCACCCAATTCGTCACTAAGTGAGCAAATAGAAGGTGTTTACATGCCCAGTTGGGCTCTGCTAGGCATGACAACTGTTGAGTAAAAGGTTAGAAAGAGAAACAACAAAGTTATAAACAAGAATTAAACTAAAACAAATTAAAACTAATAGCATATCTTTGCCATCCTCCCGGAGAATGGCTCTTGCAGTTGCATTAATTTTAACACGTATATCCAACTTAGTGTATGTGCCATTTGTCCTATTCTACTAGCTCATGATAATTATGCCTCTCCTCTTGATGGGATATTTGTGACATGGCCTTTCATAGTGTTAGTCTTCTCTCATTCTTAGACTTTTCATTCTTTTTTTTTAAAATAATTAATAAAGGTTCCTTTGACTATTAATAAAACATAATGTACACGGATTTAAACAAAATGAAGGGTAGGTTGCTCATGCAACGACCACAAGCACTAGCACAAACTAGTCCATGAGTCCAAAAATGAGGATTGCAAAGGCGAGCTACCCTAAACATAGAAACTAAATCTAAAACAAGATTGATAATGGAAAACGAACATATGTGGAGATCATCTTGTTTGGATTTTTTTCTTTCCTTTTCCCTTCTTGACATCAATTCAAAATTTGTCTGCATGGTTGGCAGTAGAGTCATCAATGATCATCAGTTGTCTATTGTCAACTTTAGGGGTTTGAGCTAGATCATATTGATTTTAAGAGTTTGAGTCTTGCTTCCTTTTCCTAACGCCACAAGGGGATGTTGTCACAACTAAGAACGATGAAAAGTGTGAAGAGATGTTGTGGTAGGGGACTTGGTATTCTTAGAAAGATTAGCAACAACATTTTTTATATTATATGTAAATGTAGTATTAGGAGTGTCATCTCAGGGCTTGGATGGTTATTACACCTTGTGGGGTGGATTGGTTGACTTTTTCCACCAGGGAGTGGTTCAGGGAGTTCCTTTAGACTTGATATGGTCCTTTGGGTTTGAGCAAGAGGCTGCCATGTGCGTATGCTCAAAGCACAATTGACATCAAAGTCGGATTTGTTCATAATCCACTACTTTTGACCATCGGTGATCAATATAACATAACACTATGTTATCCGATATCCCTTCATTCGAGTTTGCATAGATATGAAGGCATGAAAACAAGAGTTGCAGATTTTGACTCGGTGGATTTGTAGAGAGAGACAATTGTTATGAGTACGTTGTTGATGGATTCCAAAACACTAGAGAAAGATTTGGCAATCAAAATTCAGAGTGGGACCAAAGACAAGGCTTTAGTGTGTGGGTTAAAGTCAGGTTGCCATGGTCTCATCAAGAGGCATGCCCCTCCCATAAACCATGGACCTCACTTTATGACTTGCATTCGCTCAATGAAAGTGCCAAACTTAAGCTCTAAAAATCATAGGTTAGTGGGATGGATGGCCGCAACGCTTGTAAGAAAGGAGCCCTGACATGACTAGATTGAGACCCACAACTACTACAAGGATGGCCATATGATATTGAACCAACAAATTGCGCCCTGACTCATAAGACGAGCAATCTTAGGCCCAACCCACTCAACCTTCAAAGTGAGAGTAGGGTGAATTGATAATTTCTCAACGCACAAACAAGAAGGGGTGAATGTGGCTCCAACACCTTTCCCACTGCGATGTAGAATTGTAGCCTTGAAGGAGGTTTATGGGATGTTTAGACGATCCCGTGTCAACTACTTCTTAGACGACGTCATAGAGGGAGTATCGTGTCTACTTGAATTTGTCTTCAAATCGCTAGTAGAAGAGAAAGGATCAACCTTGATCTTGCATGTAGAGGCTTGGGTAGTGACTAAAGGTCACTTAGGTAGAAACAAGGCCTCGTTCTCTCATGCAGAGGAACCATGGTCGACATAGAGAGAATCTTGGCTGTGGGTAGGAGAAGAGGGATCTCGAGAACCTTCCTTCCCATCGTAGTGTAATCCGTAGCTCAAAATGTACTAGCAGATACCCTAGTTCCATTCCTATTTTAGTTAAGTTTGACTTAGTTGACATGTACTGACATTTCATATTCTAAGTCTTTTCATTTCGGATGTTGCATGGTGACAATATCTTATCGTAGTATCATAGAAAGTCGCAGTAAATTTACATTTTGCCAAAAATTGCTACCTTTTTAGTACAACTCTTCTGTCAATAAAGCTTTTGTTTTTGCTATAATATTGTTTTCTTAGACATATTGTTGTGCTGACTTTGTTCAAGTTCCTTTTGGTTCATCTTGTGTGCTATGACACATTAAGCTCAACAATTTAATGTGTTGTCCACTGGATTGCTCCTAAAATCCAGGTCAACAAAAGCCATAATGAATTGACGTTCAAAAAAGCATGCAATGTTTGGGATTTGTAGTCGGTGAAAATGAAATTGTATAGACCTAAAGAAGAAAAACGCCATTATGAATTGACCTCTAAATTATTTGATTGAACCATGTGGATATTGGCTTAGCAAATCACCTACAAAATATTGTAGAGCATTTTTTTGATAAAGTTGCACCTCTTAATGCATTGACAAGAGGTACTCAAGCATTTCATTGGGGATGAAGCCCAATAGAACTTCAGTCAAAGCCTTGAGGCAAAAAATCTGTAAGGTGTTGATGCGAGTGTTTCTAAAATCGCATATGACACATGGCATTTGGGTAGATGTTTCAGGGCATACCATAGGTGTTGTTATTGTGCAACATGGTAGACTAATAACTTGACATTTAGAAGAATTTACATAAGTCATGTTATTCTTTCTTTCTAGCTAGGAAAGCTCAAGGCTAAAATGTTACTCTGTTCTTTTTAGGCACCCATGTTCTCACAATGGCTTGGAAAGTCCACACTATCGATTATGAATTTTCAATAATCATGGTCTATCAATGTACAATTTTGTTCATAGTTAAACCAATGACCTAGGGAACTGTCCCTATCACCTCCTTCCCTAAAGGATCTAACAAAGCATGATTGGAAAGCGGGGGTGGTGTTAACGTAAAAGCTCATTAGTCCACCTCTGCATGTCCCATGAGAGTTCAGGCCTGCTGCCCTACCCCTAGGTGGTGTGTATCTACTATCAACTGATGATAAATATTTATATGAAATTATCGATGTATTAAAACTATGGAGGCATGCCACATTGCGTGTTTGGAAAGAAGACAATTATTCATTCCCATCACATGCCATTGCAATTTATGGAGATTATGTTAAAACCAGTAAGGTCAACATTTCAAATAGATGGATTTCTTGCAACAACTTAACTTGGGTAATCATGTATAAAAAGGGTAGACAACAAAGTACTAATTTCCTTTCCAGACCTTTAGTTTCTTCTCTTACAACTTTGTTAAAGTTTAGTCCATTTGTCTTTGAAGAATGAGGATTTGATGTTGACACAGAATTCCGGTCCATAGAAAAAGCCTTGCAACGATTTGAATTGGTATATGTTCAGAGTATTTGAAGGATTTCCACCTTGATAGCAGGGTGGTTTGCTCAACCCTATATGTGTTGAAAGGGGAACCAAAGAAAATTCTTTATGAGAGGCTCATTTCTCCAAAGATGTAGGTTGCTTTGGAGTGAACAAAACAATGACCAACTTGCAAATATATTTGTATTGGCTAAAGATGCAATCAGGTGTTGAGAAATTTATTTATAACAATGGTATGTAGTATGCTCAAACCAAGAAACAGGAAATGGGAGTTGCATACTCCTCTTCCAATCCCGTCAAGATCACAGGAAAGCATCTCCATGGATGTTGTTAGAAGATAGCCAATGGTAAGTCGACGACATGAAAGTAAAATTTAAAATCATCTTTATTATGATTTTAACCATTAAAGGTTAGCTAAATGGATCTCAAATATATTATCAAATGCTTTAAAGGTAATAAAATGAAACTAAAGAAAACTACCCAATGTTTGAGGGTTTAAATTAAAGTCAAAGTAGATCTAGTCGTGAAGTTTTCCTCCTCTTTATTTTACTACATTCTTCAACCAGGAAGCAAGGTTTGTTGAAGGAAAGTAGTTAGAATCCAGGAAGAATTCTAGCCACCTAGAAAATGGAATATCTATATGATTATATTCAAATGTTTAGTTCTATGCTGCGGGGAGCGCCCCCCCTCGCTCCCGCTCCCGAAGCGCGCTCCCAAAGGGAACGTTTTTTGGGAGCGCACTCCCTAGGGAAAAAAACGCTCCCTGCCTCTAAAAGTCTCATAACCATGCTTGGAAGTGGAACTTTTGGGTGAATATGATGATGATCATATACTCGGAGGAGACATGCCACCCCCATCCATTAGCAGCGTTCCAAATGCATCAATTTTGGCTTTATCTTCACAACACCCATTGTCACGTGGGGGGCATTCAGTTGCTGGTCGTGTTCCACGGACACTTCCATCTACTCCTACTCCTTTTCTTCAAAGATCACAAGAGAAGAAACTAGAAGTTTCTTGTGGCAAGAGGAAAACTTAGAGCATAGTACTTAGTACTTGCTACTATATACTGTTGAATTTTAATGCTTAGCTCAAGGACATGTAGTTTCTTTTCAATTTAGCATGAACTTGAACCATAAACAATGCAACAATACGATATACAATAGCTACAACCAAGATCATAAGAAGAATAACCATGCACAAGAACACAAGAAGTTATCCTGGGAAAACCCAACAATCCTTTGCTATAGAGTCAAGAGAAGATCACCCTTTCACCACAAACCCCAAGAGGGTGCTCTATGACCAAGAAAGATTGCGCCTAAGAGAAGTGCACACTTCAACCTTACAAGTAGGCGTTGAGATAATGAAACAAGTGTGAGTGAGTGATCCATAATGGGGATCTAACTCTTATCTATACATGATCTAGCACATCAAATGGATGTGTTTATTGGCATAATAGGGCTGACTTGTACAACTGAATAATATAATTAATCTTTACACAATATTAATTATGGTGGGGCCGACTTGTACCCTTCACAATACAAAATTAGGGTTACACAATAATCTTACTCTTTGACAATATAGCAATGGATCTCACACATCCTCTAGTGCTCTGCCACTAGGGAGTAGGGACACGTCCACCTTTGCTCAACCACATGGACGTCACTCTCAACAGATCAACTCAACTAAGTCTATAGGAGTACTATCTGGAGAGCCATCTCAAGTAGACTCAACTAAGTCCATAGGAGTCCGACAGGAGACCATCTCAATTCTCAAGTCATCTCAACTCAGTCGAGAGGAGCACGACAAGAGACCACACACATCATCTCAACTCAGTCCAGAGGAGTATGACTCACCCATCACATGGACACATCATCTCAACTCAGTCCAGAGGAGTATGACTCACCCATCACATGGCCGTTCTCATAGATCGTCTCAACTCAGGTCCAGAGGAGAACGACCTGGAGAATGTTTCCTGAAGCTACAATTATAACACTCCCTCTCAACTAGGGAGGCATTCTCCACTAGGCCAAGTCTCTCACGGAAGTACTTGAACTTCGTCTTGGCAAGCAGTTTGGTGAAGACATCTGCAACCTGCTCATGTGTAGAAAGGTACTGCACGTGTACTGCTTTTCTCTTCACCATATCTCTGATGTAATGGTATTTGATCTCGATGTGTTTCGATTTAT
>CBVK0102043106.1:0-12263 GCA_900067695.1 Picea abies
GGGCGACTTCTCTCTTTAGTTTCCCCTTGCTGGACTTGGACAGTAATGGCATTAGGGGCATGCTTGAACTTAGGAAGAGGGGCAAGATGAAGGGCAATCTTCTGACCTAAAATTTCCTTTGAAAAGTCTTTGCATTCCACATGATGAACAGGTTGTCTGAGAGGTGGCAATTGACACGGTGGAAGATATTGTCTGCATTGTCACCAACAGGTCCATGAGTCCAAACAACTATCTTGGCAGGTTTATGTGTGTGAGAGAGAAAATAACTATTTTATACTCTTTTTTGTATATTGGTAGGTATTATATGTAAATGTCAGGTTATCCCTCACCTTTGGAGAGCTCAGTGAGTTCTTTCAGGACCAACTCTTCTAACGAACAAGATGAGATCGACCTTACCTGAACTCTCTGGGTAAGGTCATCCTCTACTTACCTTACTTTATAGCTCACATATTGTCCTGAAAGGTCTTACCTGACTGAGTTATGCCAAGGTAAGACGGAACCTTACCTTCTAGCTGGCTCAGAAAGTGTTATCTACTGTTGGTGGGTGCAATCAGGATAAAAAGAAATGCAAATAAGAATCAAACAAAAATTTCCACAAGCTTTACTTTTATTTTTGTTCAATTCAAGATGGTTTTGAACTAATCACCAATCATTTAGCAAAATAAAAATGAACCCCCAAAATTTACAAGACAACCTAGGATTTTTTTAAAGAAAAAAATTCGTACATTTAGGGCAGACCAATTTATGAGGAATAAGCTAATGGGTATCCAATTATGAATCATGCAATCCCCGGAAGCAGCAAAGAACTCAACTTCATGGATGAATACACGTTTCAGTAATAGAGGTGGAGCTCACCTGAAATCAAATTACACCCAAGGTTACCCAAGCAGAAGAATTCAATGTACAACTCAACTGGAATCGATTGCTTGATCACTCGATACGGATATGGGTTTATTGAAAATGCTGAATGATGATAATCCCAGCGGGTTGATACAGATTTATAGTGAGTTTATGCACTATCCTAGTACAGAACACGCTAAATCTGTGCTTGTTAGTGGTGTCACAGCAGCTTATTTTTATAATCTGTATGAACTTGTCCACAGATTAGCCATGAGCCATTAACAGGAAGAGTCGAGATTTGAAAAGACATGGGGCATCACAGACTCAGTCATGAAAATAATTATCCTTTGGACAATGGACACACTCTATGGCCATTATGTTTACTCTGGGCCAGTACATGATATTCAGCCAAAAAAAGCGGACGCCATGATAACAATGACACTAAACCACAGTCACAAGCCACAATTCCATGAAAAAAGAGCGATATCCCTCGGAATCCACACAATTGGGACGAATTGGTACTGTAATCTTGATTCACGCGAAATAAGGAGGGAGAAATAACTCCCAACCAACTCAATTTCTCGGAATCAGGGCGAATGGAGGTTCCAACGCAAATTTATTTAAGAGGGCGAATACCATTTTCCTCTACTTTCGGTCGTAAATAGTGGTGGGGTTACCGTTGGGTAGATTAAAATGTTTTAATAAATGTTGGGCTAATATTCATCCAACGGAAATTTCAACTTCCAAATTTCGACACAAATCAAATTTCGTTTTTTAACTTTTCCCATTATTTAAATTTTACTCATAATACAAACGTTTTTTAACTTTTCCCATTATTTAAATTTTACTCATAATACAAAAGACTCTCCCAAAAAAATTGTTGGAAAAAGTCATCCACTTACACAAATCAAATTACGTTTTTAAACATTTTCCATTATTTAAATTTTACTCATAATACAAAAGACTCTACCAAAAAAAATATTGGAAAAAATTATATACTTCAAGTCATATGTCATATATGCGACTTTATTTTGCAAAGCCATTAATATTTTTATTTTATATATGGTCTACATATATAGTTTTATGTACATAGCCTAAAATCTTAATTAATATCCATTTTGTAAATTAAAGATTATATATATATATATATATATATATTTATCCCAAACATTTTAATTTCACCAACTTATTTAATATCTATTTTATAAATTAAAAAATCAATTACTTTTAATTTTACCAAAACAATTCATCTGTATGGGGTGTGATATGGACGAGCTTACATGGTGGGATCGCTCCTTCGCCACCTGTCAGCCACGCTTTACATTAATTGCCTCCTGGATGCTCACCCTAATCTTTCCCATGCGACATCATTTCACCTCCTGCCTTGGTTCGATGACGCCTCTCTGGTACAACTTGATCTCCACCTTTGTCCTTCCCACGCCTTGGGACTCTCTCGGCTCATTCATTTACAATTATGACCCCTACGACACTGATCATGGATTATTGTTTGTTTTGTACCTTTGCAATAGGATGGCTCTATCATCGGCATTCCTTTATGAACTCCTCATTCACTTGGCTCCTTTGTTTCCCCTCCTCTGCTCCCGATTTATCTCTTTCCTCCCTTGGACCCTTGGGCTCTCTCCCTGCTCTGTGTACTTTGCTCTTCTTCCCTCCTCTGCTCTCAACCATGGTCCGATGAAGCTCATCTCGTCGCTCTTCAGGCTCCCGACTCATATAAGTTACATAGGACTTAGTAGAGGCATACCAAATTCATACTCCGCCTAAGATCATAGCGAAAATTGACTTGGTAGATGTTAGAGTCCTTTGGCAGTTTCTTCCTAGTAAAGAGGTCGTGAACAACAATAGCTCTTGGATTCCAGACCCCGGCATTACACACGCAAGGGAGTCTTAGTATCTAAAGACCATTGACATCTACTGGCATGCATATTAAGATGTTGATGGGTCGAGTCCTTGTAGAGATGCATGAAGCACACTGAGAGATTTTACTACACCTGGATGACGTTGTAGATAAAGTTGATGGACCATAAAATTAACTTGTTAGTAGAGAAGCTAGTTGGACTGGACCTGACCAAGATGGATTTTCCTCAACCTCAGGTTCCTGTGGCTGAGGAACACCCTCCTCTGGCTTAATTCTCATGTTTTTTGGCTTAGTTAGTGTGTTTTTCAGTTTCAAAGGTATGGGAGCTTTTGCCCCACCTCCTTCTAGTTTTTATTATGCTTGGTAGAATCATATCAACCTCTTATCAGACATATCTAGTTTTTATTATTCCTGTTTCATAGTTTTTATGCTGGTCTGGTTTCCCAAGACCCAGAGGCATCTGGACAGGAGTGAAAGTCTTCCCCCTGACCGGTTATTCTAGGTGGCATGGTTTTCCTTGAATAATGGTGATGAGTCAGCCCACATTAGCAGAGAGCAGTCAATAATGACTATCCCCAATGCTGATTAACATACTAAAATATAATAAGTTTTCCCACTGTAAAAAAAAAAAAAACTTTTTAAGAAACAAAACCTAACATAAACACAAGTATCTTAATTTCATCAACTTAATTAATATCCATTTTGTAAATTAAAAATTACATTATTTTTATTTATTTATGACTGATGTCTCTCTTTATTCTAAAGAGCGTAACTTAGCCCAGCATTTCAACTCCACCAACTTAATTAATACCCATTTTGTAAATTAAAAATGACAGTTCACTGTCTGAAGTTGGCACCTGCTAGAAAACTTCACTTAGAAAACACTGCCAAATATATTTGGTATTATACAATACCAAATATAATGGTTCGTTGGTTTTTGTCATCTATTTAGAATTTCGTTACATCTCTAACAAGAAGTATAGAGTGCATTAATTAATTGCTATTGCATGTTGGATATTATAATTTAGGAAAACACCTTGGATATTCTGTTTAAGAATTTCTTTATTGTCACATTACTTAACCATAAAAAAACAAAAATCCTTCCAAGTTCTGGCAATTTTTTTAAAACTTAAAAGGTGACCAGAAATGGCCCTAACATTAGCAAGTAATAAAAGAACTTCTAAATTTATAAGTTCAGGGGAAATGCATAAAAGAGACAGAAATTCAAATGAGAATAATCTCCACAAACAATTGGGGATCCATTCCCAATGTGACAAGCATCAACAACACTTCGATCACATCGTCATCCTTATTCATTCAGTAAATACTGTTACTCTGGCCTCAAAAGAATGGTTGTTACCATCCTTCTTCATTCTATATATACTGTTACTCTGGCTTCAAAAGAATGGTTGTCTTGGCAATCAGAGATGTTACAGTATAGGGGTCCATGTTGGAAGATGGCCTACGGTCTTCGAAGTACCCTATCAAACCAAAAGACATCTTAGTATCTAATTTTCAATATATATAATCTATTAAATAATGCAAATGTTAAAACCACTATTTTAGAAAAGTTTTTTTTTTAACCAAACCCCTGAGTACTAATTTCAAGGAGGTATTCAACTTAAACTTTAAAATCTTCAGATTATAAGGTCGGTCAATTATAACAATAAGGTTCGAAGTCATTACAATAATATATTCTTTATAAGCTAAACAAGTCATCTGGTAGAATTGAACCAGATGGAGAGGATAACAATCATTTCTCCCAACCACTTGAGCTAAACCTAATTGATACTATTTTGGAAAAGCTAATGGACATTGTCCAGATTTATTAATTGCCATTTCTAATCCTAACAAATCTGTTTCTTCTAGTGATTTTGAAGATGAAGTGCAGCAAAATATTGAAAACGGGTACATTGATGCTAGCTTGTCTAATACTAATAAATCTGTTTCCAGTGATTTTGAAGAAGATGAAGTGCAGCAAAATATTGAAAACAGGGGTACATTGATGCTAGCTTGTTGAATTGTTCATATTGACGAAACAGAGAACTAAGTGATTTTGAAGAAGAAGTGCAGCAAAATATTGGAAACAGGGGTACAGTGATGCTTGCTTGTTGAATTGCTCCTATTGACGGAGCAGAGAACTAACCTTTGCCTTCACGTTCTGTTTCACGTCCAACTCGAACAGAAGCTCCACGATTTGCAACTCCCTGGAATCAAAAGAAACGCAACCAAATACTAGTAAGTATACAGTTCATTTAGACATAGTTCCTATTACCCGTTAGCATCATCCTTGCATTTGAATAATTACCCATGAAAACGAGTTTATGTCTGCTGTCTCATGTAGGCCAGTCAAACGCCTCTCATTGCCTTCTCCATAGGCAGCAATGTGTTCCTTATGCCTCAGTGCTAACTTTTCGATGGCCTTATTTATCACTTTAATTCCGCCTTCTTCCCTCATTGATTTGGTACTGTCAAAATTGTGAAAAGACAGATAGTAAGTATTGGAATCAAACTTAAAGATTTTCAGGGACAATATATTCCTTTATGCAGCTATGCTGACCTACCTGTAGTTAGTGTGAGCACCAGCTCCATTCCAATCACCCTGAAGTGAGACACATGCAAACTAGTTAGTTTAAAGGCTGAAGGAAATGAGTCCATGCATTATCAAGGATAAGGAGGTACAGATTAAACTTTGATTAACATCAAAATACAAAAAGAACTTAATCCAAACTATAAATTACAGTCATTGTCTGTATTAAGAAAATAACTTTCCATTTTTCAAACCCCTATTTATCTAGTTTCCCAGGCTTCAAACTTCAAGAATTTTCAAAAGATCATATTGTGCAGAATGCTAAAAGGAGAATAAGAGATAGGATAAAGTTTGAATATGCGAAAGACTGACCGGAATGGGTTTGGGGTCAAATGAGAGGACAACCCCAGCCATTTCTGTGATTCTCTGCACACAAGGTTGTAAGTAAATAAGTTATAACTCATTGAAAAGATAATAATTAAATAACATGAACTAAAGCACAGAGCAATCAACCAGCAATATAATTATTTGCTGAAAATGGTTTTCCATCTACCTCAAGAATGTAACGTGCAGCCCATACTTGATCACCAGATGAAATACCAACTGTAGGACCAACTTGAAATTCCCACTGTTCGATGAAATCATTATTGTATGTTAATTCAATTGAAACCACTTTTTAATTCCTACAATATCATAGGGATTGCAGACATTTTCAAAGCAAATACTACCTGGCCGGGCATGACCTCTCCGTTGATGCCACTAATGTTGATTCCTGCATACAGGCAGGCCTTATAGTGGGCATCGACAATATCACGGCCATAGGCTTTGTCTGCTCCAGTTCCACAGTAGTAAGGACCCTATCTCAGAAGACAAAAGCACACGATCAGATCAACGATACTAGACTATAGGCCAAATCCCATAGAATCTTTATACTGTGTAAACAATATAGGCCTTAAACCTACAGACAGTACATAATATCTAATTATGAACTCAAGGATCAATGACCAATGGCGCATGGCTTAATATTCCCATTTTTACTATGTAATTATGAACTCAAGGATCAATGACCAATGGCGCATGGCTTAGTGTCCCATTTTTCATACCGGATAAATCATGCTGACTCGATGCAATGAAACAACAGAAATCACAAGAGAAGGATAGATATGTGGAGGAAAACATCTCATACCTGAGCACCAGGAAAACCACCTATAGGCCATCCAAGAGGCCAGTTCACATCCTTCTGCAGAAGAGTGTATTCTTGTTCAATCCCAAACCTAGCGCAAAACAAGTTTTTTTTCAGCAGGATGCACTCATATGTAGTTGAGAGAACACAACAAATTTAGGGAGGCCAAGAAGAGTGTATTCTTGTTCAATCCCAAGCCTAGCGCAAAACAAGGTTTTTTTTCAGCACTCATATGTAGTTGAGAGAGTACAACAAATTTAGGGAGGCCAGTTTTATTCGGAATACCATGGTTCCTCGGCAACAACATCTGGATGGCTAAATATTTCTGCAGCATTTGCTCTCTTATTAGAAGGGAGAGGTTCTCCAGCTGGGGTGTATGCATCACAAATCACCTGAAACCAACAAATAGCCCTATGAATACATTTCAAATAATCATCAAGACTAAATCCATGACTAACAGTTCTTTAAATATTTTGTTGGGATATCCATGACTAACAGTTCTTTGAATATTTTATTGGGATAGCCACTCACCAATATGTTCTTCCCCCTGCGGAATGGATCCCTGAAGATAGCCCGAGGGCTGATTTCATAGAAAACGGATGATACTTAGATTTCTATCCAATATAATTTATGAACCACATCGGCTTGGAATCACGGGTAACAGGAACTTACTAAATGATGACCTCACTGTCCTTTCCAGTAGCCTGTCCAGTACTGGATCCATCATAATTCCACTTAGGCAGATCTTTGGGATCCGTAACTTCGTGAGATAAGGTCTGAAAATAAAAGTTAGATCAGGCATCAGGCACAACAGTAAATAGACTAATCTTTTCATTCATTTTTTCCTCAATCATCTATATTTTGCGAGTTGCTGCATATGCATTGCTCCAATGCTCCAAACTAAAGATAACAATCTTCCAATCTACTTTCCTATAGCATATTTTGTTCCAATCTTCTTGCAACAATCTTTCATTAAATTTGTCTCAAGCTAGATATAACAACTTTCTAAATACATGGTCTGCCACAGGTTTCACAAAGCAATATTTCATGGCCGTTCCCATCAAATGTCACCAGCCCTATTGCATGCCTTGATCAAACTAAGACAACTCATCGTTGTTATTATCCTGCATGTTAGCTTCATAAAAATACCACAGCATTATGTATATCAACCAGACTGAGTTCATACCGATTGTAGATTCGGGTCATCAGATGGCCTAGACATAAAGTCAACCATTGATTTTGTGGCTGGGCCCTCCCGAATCTACAACCGGGATAAGGATGACCGTGCTACAGTACCCTCCTCTAGCTACTCAAGGACTCGCAGAAGCTCCATGAACATGGATCATACCAAAAAAACACATAAATACACAGATTGCGACAATCAGAAGCACATGGATGTAGTTCATGGGACTTACCTTGCCCTTGCTGCGGATATCCATGCCGGAGCCTCCAATCCTGCACCAACATCTCCCCAGTCACCAAATCAAAACAAAACCCACAAATAGCCGGGGAATGCAATCAATGAACCAAAATCCATCAGCTCCATGACTAAAAAAAGCCCAAAAGAAGAGCAAGACCTACCATATATACTCAGCGATTATCTTCCCAGTAGCATCAGAGAGATCCAAGTTGATCAAATCCGTCAACAGAGACATCTTAGAGATACAACAAAATCACAGACACCCGCACAAGTATAATCCTTCAAGCAGGGAAAGCCTCTGATCTGCTATCTTAGAATAAAGGCCACCACCAAAATAAGAGTTTATAGAAACTGATGAGTAGGGCAACCCCAACAAGAAGCAGAATTTATAGAAACTTATGAGACTTGGGCATTCAACTCAAAATTGATGTGGAGATTGAGTTCGGCGGAGGCGCCGCCCTGAGGGTTTTAAAGTGGGAACCAGCGGCAGATTGACCGGATTCCAGATTCGGCCGGTTGCCACCTTAATCTTGATCTTAATCTTGATCGGCTGAGGCTTGATCGGTGAAAACCTGCATGGAGTGTCTTTGCTGTTTTGCCCGTTTTCTTACGTGTGGGTACGTGCACTATCTATGTATCTCAAAGTCAACATCAAATCCTAAGAACGAGGATATGATTGGTGGCCAACTGAAAAACATTTATTTATTTTAAAGGCGTGCTGACAGGGACGTCATCTTATCAGGTGACGTCATCCCTCGGGTGAGCTGTTGTAAACGGACAGAAGTGAGAGAAGTGGACTCGATCAATTATTAGTGGCTCCGCTGGGTGCCACTATACCAATTGGTTTTGCATTGATCGTGATTTTGTTTTTGGGTTGATAATTTTTTTTTTTTTTTCCCTATATTTTAACTTTGTTGCAAGTAATTTAATTTTTTTTTGTTATTTTAAAATAACTTTTTATCGTTGGATCAACCACCACTAGAAGAGTGCATGTACAAGAATTTAATAAACAACTTAATTATACAGCGATAGCATAAGAAAAATAAATTATTCAGGTGCATTTGGCTTATAGCATAAGCTCACGGCTATAATACATACTATAGTTGTGAGCTTATTAAACCAGGTTCAGGTGTCAAGGTGTGGAAGTCGTGAAAACTCAAGTCATCATTCACTCTAGGAAGGGATATCGGGATGGATGCATTGAGCATCTTTACCAGTCGCGGTTTGGTGGGAAAATTCAGTTACTGGGCCCTGGGGGCCAAGGACATCCTCGAATCGGTTGAAATTAATTGGGGAACGATGTTAGGATATGTGCTAGAGACCTTTATACTATTGAAGGGATGGTTTTGTTTCATATTTAGGACCTCGGATGATGCGGAGATGGTGCTCCAGAGGTTTTGGGTAGTAAACGAAGGAAGTTTGATGATGAAATGATGACACCTAGCGTTTAATCCAGAAAAAAGATCTTCGGACTGCGCCACCTTTGGGTGCTCTTACCAGGGTGCCATCTTGCTTTGTGGAATGTAGAAGTATTTAAACTTATCGGAAATGCTATCGGTAAGTTTATACATGTGGATCTAAAATAGATGGGGGGTGTTGATCGACGTATGGGAAAGTCGTTGGTTGAAATGGACACATTCAAAGGTTTGCCCGAGGAGATAGATATCATTTGGTAGGGACAAAAACTCTGTCAAAGGTTGGATTATGTCAATGTACCATTCAGGGGCTTGGATTGCAAAGCAACAGGACATTTATGATACCAATGCGCAGATGCAAGGGGTTTATAATAAATCATCTACGGTTGGGTCTTCGAGGAGGACAATTAGGGAATTTCTTGTGGAGGCGGAAGCTCAGAGCGATAGGATTGAACATCAAATTGTGGAAAGCGATGGAAACGATGGTAAGTCTCCTCCATGCCTTCCTTTTCATTCTAATGCCACAAAAAATTTATTAAGGCCTGAGGAGGAAGGGTTAGTGTTAGTTCCCTAAGGGAGGGAGATTTGTTCACTGGGTGGGATGGGAGTGAAGGCTTCACACAGATGAGTGGTTTTTCCTGAGGGTAACACTCCGAGGGAGATATTGGTTGGTGCGGGATGTATTGCTGAGACAAAAAGGGATAATTTTTCGGTGGTGGATGCGGGCAATGGAGAGGCGAGTTTGTCTAAACTGGAGTCAAAGTTAGGGCAAGGGAGGATCCCGATACATTTAATAACCAAGTTTGTCAATATTAAGTCAACATTCATGTATAATTTGAACCAAGTCTCTAGTGAGCTTTCGAGAGATGAGGGAGCCATTGGGTTTTCTGGTAAACTATTTTTTGATGCGGATTTCCCGACGCTGGAATGCGTTCGGCCCCAATTTACTAGAAACATAAATGAGTTCTTGGTGGGCGTGGTTTGTAATGCTGAGGTCGTGACGGAAAATCGATTGGTGGTGGTTGCGGGTTTAGGATCCGTGAGTATGCATTTAGATACGGTGGCGCAGAAAGGTTTAGGGAGATGTCCGAGAGCCCTAACAACTGAGCCTATTTGTAAATACGTGGGTGGAATTATTCTAAATTTGACTTTGCAATCGGGAGTAGGGGGATCGCTTGGGGAGATTGTAGGGTCAGAAGTGGACATTCCGACGCTGGTACGCGATGGGATCCCAAGTCTGTTAGAGGGTTCTAATCTTGATGAGGTCATGGGAAATGCTTGTGTTAAAGTTAGGATGGGATTAGAAGGGAAGGGAGTGAGATTTTTGGATCTGGACACTTTAGGTCAAATTGACAGCTTGGATCCAGAGACCACTGAAAGTTTTCTTGTGCTTAATGGACTAGATACAGTTGGACAGTCGGGAGTGGAGGAATCTCTTTTTAATTGTATTCCTTCATACAAGGAGGTTTTATCCCGAACTCAGTTATCAATTTATCATAGCGGGGAGCTATTGCTCAACCCTGGCGAAAAATTGGGGAAGGCAGAGGGGGGCAGGGGTCAAGTGCCTTGCGATCGGGGGTTTGGGTATGCTTTGATAAAAGGGGAAGCTTTAGGTGGGCTGGAAACAGACTTCTCTCCCATTAAAACTAGGAGTGCTAGGAAGTTGGGAAAAGTGAAGGAGCTTCCAGGTTTGTCTGTTCTAGAGGTTGCTACTGGTCCAACAGCGCTTAGAGCTCATAAATCCCTATCCAGAGTGAAAAGATGATTGTAGCTTCTCTGAATGTGAGGGGAGTGGGGGGCTCCCTGAAATTTTTATCCCTTACTAGGTTCTTAGAGAAAAATAAACCGGATGTATTATTCATCCAGGAAACCATGGTCGGTGCAACAAAAGCAAGGGAAGTATTTGCCAAACTTCTTCCTAATTGGCATTTTTGTGGTGTTGATTCTATTGGGATTTCTGGGGGTCTACCTTCAGCTTGGAATCCTCACAAGGCTTCTTTTGAAGCATTCTTGACACATGCAGGGATTTTGTTGGAGGGTGTAGTGATAGAATCTAATATTAAGGTGAAGATGATCAACTGTTATGGGCTATATGCGGATAGGGTGGTATTTTGGGAAGAATTAAAAAGATTTGGGATTTTTGATGAATAAATTTTGATACTAGGGGGAGACCTTAATTTTACCATTTCTTGTAGGGAAGTTTGGGGTGTTGCAGCAAGGGTGGATCCCTTACAACTCTTTTTTAGTAACTTGGTACAAAGTGGAGGCTTAGTGGATGCTGAGCCTGTAAAAATTCTTCCGACATGGAGGAATGGTAGAAAATGTCAAGATTACATTGCAAAAAGGCTGGATCGATTTTTGATATCTGAGAAGATTGTCTCTTCGGGAATTAGATATCGATCCTGGACGTGTAATGACAAGATCTCATATCACATGCCAATAATACTACAGCTAGATTTTGGGAATGATGTTACCCACTATCCATTTTAATTTAATGCAATATGGTTGGAGGATCAAGATTTTGTTAATTTGGTAAGAAATAGTTGGGAATATGGTTGGAGGATCAAGATTTTGTTAATTTGGTAAGAAATAGTTGGGCAGATCTGTTGGGAGTGGAGGTCCTGTCACCTATGGAATCATTGGTAAAAAATTTAAAAATACTGAAGAGCATGGTGATTGTTTGGGAAAAAAAGAGAAAGGTTGAAAATAAGAAAGAATTGTTACAGTTGGAATTAGATTTGGATAAACTATACTCAGACTATCCTGGTGGTTTTGTGGAGGATAATGTTATGGTAGCAATTTTGGATAAGGAGCAAAGGAAAAGGTCAATTTTAAAACAAGAGGAGGAAACTTGGAGACATAAAAGCGGGATAAACTAGCTGGTTGCAGGTGATAGAAATACTAAAATTTTTCACACTTTTGCAAACTCAAGGAAACAAATTAATACCATCTGGGTAAAATCATGAAGCTGGGTTACACTTTCGTGACAATCGGGT
>CBVK0102043167.1:0-13347 GCA_900067695.1 Picea abies
GTGGTCACCTGGGGGTGATAGAAAGAACTGTGCAAAGGGTCGAAGCACCGGGTTTAGCTATAGAAGGGATCCCGCATTCTCCAGAGACCAATTCAGCTCGACCTTGATCATGGTCCTTGCTAAAAATAAATGAAGGTGGATGGAGGTATTTGAAACCTCAGCTCACTCATTAAATGCAAAGCATGGAGTTTCTGGCACGCAGTCTGCCTGAGATGGTCCTGTATGTTGGTTTTCTCCAACAGATCCATGCCGAGTTCTCGTCTGACTAGAGGATTCTGCACATGCTATTTTAGCCTTTAATGTTTCATCTACCCCCCCCCTACAAAGGCCATGCAAAGTTAAGGTGATGTCTGACGAAGGAGTTCAGGCTAGATTTAACTAAAGAGACGCCACGCCCTAAAAGTTCTTAGATGCCTCTATTGGGCGGATGTTTAGGAGTATATTTACTCAATTTTTGTATTTTGGTAAGCATTGATGGTTGAGATAGGCTCCTGATTGTAAAGTTTTGATGAAGCAGTAGTTTCCCTGGTTATGTATTGGCACTTAAGACTTCTTGCCTCATGAAGGAAGGTCGAGAGCAGCCCATTTCTTTCTTCAGCAAGGCATTAAGAGATGCAGAGATCAGGTATGAAATCATGGAGAAACAAGCTTATGCCCTAGTGAAAGCTCTCAAATCTTTTAGAGTCTATGTCTTGCACTCAAAAGTGACTACATACGTTCCTTCAACATCTATGAAAGATATCCTTATACAACCTGATGTAGATGGAAGAAGAGGTAAATGGATCACCAATATTTTGGAGTTTGACCTAGAGATAAAGCCCGCCAAGTTGGTTAAAGGGCAGGGTTTAGCCAAGCTATTGGTTGAATCCAATTGTAGGGATTTTGGGGTTACCTTCATAAATACTTGCTTAGAAAATCATATTGCTGAGTAATCCAACAAAATCTCTCACGATGGCTCACCACTAGCAGAATGCACCTGGTACCGAGATATTTTGTACTTTCTGCAAGAACTGAAGCCTCCTGATTGAATGGGTAAGAGTAAGGCAAGATATTTAAAGCTCAATATGATAAGGTATTGCCTCATTGACCAAGTCTTATACTGGAGAGACCCCCCAGGGGTGTTGCTGAGGTGTCTGAGCCCACAGGAAGCCCAAAAAATTATGTTTGAGTTCCATGGTAGCCTTTGTGGAGGGCATCATTTTTGGAATACCACAACTCACAAAATTATTAGGGCTGGGTACTACTGGCCCAACTTTTTCACTGATGTCTACAGAGAAGTTAGAGCTTGTATCAAATGCCAAAGGTTCTCAGGAAAGCAGCAACTCAACTCGCTTCCACTAAATCTTGTGGTAGCTTCGGCACCTTTTCAACATTGGGGGTTGGACTTCATTGGGGAGATTCATCCTCCTTCAAGTGGCCATCACAGATGGATCTTGACTACGACAGACTATTTCACTAAGTGGATAGAAGCAACCCCCACTAGGAGTGTTTCTCACAAGGTTATTATCAGCTTCCTGGAGGATATCATAGCCAGATTTGGTTGTCCCAACATAATTGTCACTGATAATGTTACTTCTTTCAAGTCTGATCCTCTGATTAAGTTCTGTGAACAGTTCAAAATTTCAGTGATTCACTCCACCCCCTATTATCCTCAAGGAAATGGACTGGCAGAGTCTTCCAATAAAATCCTAATCAAGCTCATCAAAATATTGTTGGAGGACAATAAGAGGGTTTGGGATTCAAAGCTCAAATTTTCTCTATGGGCCGATTGAGTGACAACGAAAAAGTCCCTGGACACCTCACCATTTCAACTAGTTTATGGGACGAAGGCTATTTTTCCCACTCAACTCGCATTACCTGTGGCAAAATTTTTCTAGGATCTTGAAGGAGAGATAAATCATATGGTCAAAAGGATTCATCAAATAGTAGAGGTGCAACAGATCAGGGAACAAGTGAGGGATTTGGCCCATAGTCATCAGCAGAAGGTCAAGCAAGCTTTTGACAGGAAGGTCACAAAGAAGGAATTCGAACTCGGGGATTTGGTGCTTAAGTGGGATGCACCCAAGCAGGATAGGGGAAAACATAGCAAGTTTGACGCCCTCTGGAACCGGCCCTTCAGGATCACTAAAGTATTCTCAAATAACACTTATAAGTTGCAGGATTTGGAGGGTGATGAAGTTTTTAATGGCCCAGTAAATGGGCATTTCCTAAAAAAATATCATAGCCAGATTTGGTTGTCCTAGCAGAATTGTCACTGATAATGCTACTTCTTTTAGGTCTGAGCCTCTGATTAAGTTCTGTGAACAATTCAAAATTTCACCGATTCACTCCACCCGCTATTGTCCTCAAGGAAATGGACTGGCAGAGTCTTCCAATAAAATCCTAATCAAGCTCATCAAAATATTGTTGGAGGACAATAAGAGGGTGTGGGATTCAAAGCTCAAATTCACTCTATGGGTCAATTGAGTGACAACGAAAAATTCCTTGGGCACCTCACCTTTTCAGCTGGTTTATGGGACGGAGGCTATTTTTCCCACTCAACTCGCGTTACCTGTAGTGAAATTATTCCAAGATCTTGAAGGAGAGCTACATCATATGGTCAAAAGGATTCATCACATAGTGGAGATGCAACAGATCAGGGAACAAGTGATGGACATGGCCCATAGTCATCAATAGAAGGTCAAGTAGGATTTTGACAGGAAGGTCACAAAGAAGGAATTTGAACTCAGGGATTTGGTGCTTAAGTGGGATGCACCTAGGCAGGATAGGGGAAAACACAACAAGTTTGATGCCCTCTGGATCAGGCCCTTCAGGATCACTGAAGTATTCTCGAATAACACTTATAAGTTGTAGGATTTGGAGGATGATGAAGTTTTTAATGGCCTGGTAAATGGGTATTTCCTAAAAAAATGTTTTGTTTGAGCCGAAGGTGACCCCTCGTTTTGTAAATATTGTCCTTTTAGTTGTTTATTGATTTATTTTTGGCTTAATAGATGACTCCATAGCCCAACAGCAAGGCACTGAAGCTACAAATGAGTTCTTAGAGCATCGCAGGGACGACTCTATCCCCCATGGAGCCTAATGTTAGCACAAATTCTTGCCAGTTAGCATTTTCTTCCGGTTTCGGGCCCTTGGTGTAAATGAATAGAATTGGGATTTGAAAGTCGGTCGAGTGTGTTTTATTCAAAGGCCACAGCCATGAGAGTCGAGCATAGCCCACAGAAGAATCCCATTTCGGGCTTAAAATCAAGCGAGCGGGCACTTTGTCTTTCAACAGTGAAGATCCATAGATAGGGAATATCGATGACCATTGGGTAAGTTTGGGCCACTGAGTTGCACGTGGTCAAGTGCCTGAGTTTGTCTCCTATGGCTAGAAGCATGAAATGATCAATCCATTTCAACATTTCATCTATCGGGACTTCGAGAGAACAAAGGGTCTCATCCTTTTGCTGCATTTCAAATCCCCAAAGCCTGAAATTCCGAAAGGGTACAGGCTAGAGGTGGTCCTACATTCATTCAAGTGTTGATATAGGTCGTCCATCCAATGGGATGCATGGCTCACGATCAAACCATTTCAGTAGTTCGGCTACCGAGACTTCAAGAGAACATAGGGTCTCATCCGTTTGCTGCATTTCAAATCGTCGAAATGCGAAATGTCAAAAGTGTCTTTGATGATAGGCACAGGGTCATAGCTTGTGGTCACCTGGGGGTGATAGAAAGAACTGTGCAAAGGGCCGAAGCACTGGGTTTAGCTGCAGAAGTGATCACCACATTCTCCAGAGACTAGTTTAGCTTGACCTTGATCCTAGTCCTTGCTAAAAATAAATGAAGGTGGATGGAGGCATTTGAAACCTCAGCTCACTCATTAAATGAAAAGCATGGAGGTTCTGAAAGGCAATCTGCCCGAGATGGTCCTATATGTTGGTTTTCTCCAAAGGAGCCATGCTGAGTTCTCATCTGACCAGAGGAGTCTGCACACGCTATTTTAGCCTTTAATGTTTCAGCTACCTCCCCTGCAAAGGCCATGTCTGACCAGAGGAGTCTGCACACGCTATTTTAGCCTTTAATGTTTCAGCTACCCCCCTGCAAAGGCCATGCAAAATTAAGGTCACGTATGACGAAGGAGCTCATGCCAGATTTGACTGAAGAGACACCACGCCCTAAAATTTCTTATATGCCTCTGTTCGGTGGATGTTTAGGAGTATATTTACTCAGTTTTTGTATTTTGGTAAGCATTGATGGTTGAGCTAGGCTCACGATTGTAAAGTTTTGATGAAGCACTGGTTTCCCTGGTTATGTATTGGCACTTGAGACTTCTTGCCTTATGAGTGTTAGCCTCTTTCCATCTCTCTATTTACACTATGTTAGAACTGCTCGGAATTGGAGGATCCAGTCAAGTTGCACCATTATAGGATGATGTATGTTGGATCATTATAATAGTTGCATTATTTATAATCAGTTCTTGTATTTTCTCAATGATGAATGACTTGGAATTGGAATATCCAATCAAGTCACCTTTCAGTTCCCTAAAACTATGAACCAAGAGGATCTTGTGTTCTGAGTTTTTCCTCTTCAGGCTGTCGAAAGGCATGATGCCCAAGGCAGTCTTGCTCACTCCTCTTACCATGTATTCCATCTTCTCATTTTATAATCAACCCAATGACTGTAGTTAGATCAAGACCTACTTTGTTGTTACATACCAGGCCCGGTTTTTTGAGTTAGAGCGATATCTTCCTGGGCCTCTATCCATCTAATCACCCCATTAAATTATTCGTGACATGAAATGATGGGCATTGGGCTCTACTCCTGCTGCAATCCAGGAGTGATTTCTGACGCTAACAGATTGGAACATGGTACAGGTGGAACCAGAAGGAGAGTTCCAAGAGGAACCTCTGCGCATTCTAGACAGGAAATAAACAATACTACATAACAGATCCATTGCCGAGGTAAAATTGCAATGGAACCACTTTAGCCCTCATGAGGCCACTTGGGAATTGGAGGAAGATTTGTAGAAATCTTATCCAACCCTATTCCAAGAGAGGAATAAACACTAAGGACAATGTTTTACTTAAGGGGGAGAGGATGTAATATCCTGAAAACTATTAAAATAATAAATTCTAAGTGTACTTGGGAATAAATTTGCATTTTTGGAAAATCCGGATTTGGAAATTATTTGCCATTTATGGAAAATTAGAATTTGGAATTTTATTATTGTAATTAATTATTTGATTTGGAAATTATTTGCCATTTATGGAAAATTAGAATTTGGAATTTTATTATTGTAATTAATTATTTATGACTGTTGGGAAAAGATTTGACTTTCGAAACTAACTAATTTGATTGTGACACATGTCAAATACAATTTTTTTATAAATTAAATGTTGGAAGAAAAATGGAAAAACCAGGTTAAAAATAGTTGACCATGACTCCATGAGTTGGGAACATGTTTAAGTTACCTCAAGGATGATTTTTACAAGTGGAAAATGTGGAGTTTGACCAATAGCAGCCCCTACAAATCATGGATTCATAAATCTGTGAAATTCCCAAGGAGAGAAGGTAAGACCTGGGCACAATGATGCATATAAAAACAACATATGGGAGGATGTAGAACATTGCTTAGGATGTTGGGGAAAAGAAGACTATTTGTTGTTATGAGCACTATTAGTGTGAGGCAAAGGATTTTTCTGATAAAATATTTGCTATTATGAGCACTGTTAGTGTGAGGCAAAGGATTTTCTAATCTGTGGATGGTGACTATAGCTAAGGAGGATCATTCAGTTTGCCCTTATCGATTTAGGGTCAAGATAGGGGGTGAACAGGGCAAGTGAACTTGGTTGTCCTGTTCTATAGTTTTGAGGAACGTGGTTGTTCCATTTGCATTCCAACATCATTTTTTAGATATGTATCTCAACTTGTATTCTTCGTCAATGTTACATTTATCATTGTAAGTTGTTAGGAATATGATTGTGTGTGTATGGATAAATGAAATCAATTCTTAAAGGGATTGTATGACCATGTTTTGTTTTCTATGGCTTATCATAGTTAACTAATCCCAGAAATAGTGGTTCTTTGATATATATATATATATAAATGAAGAACTGGTAGAACTATTGTCATGTTCCTATTTGACCATTGTATTATATATATTTTGGTTTTTTTAGTTTCAAATTTGTACATAACAATCACTGTAGAGAAATGGAGCAATAAAGAATAAACTTAAATGGGGCTTATCAATTTGACAGAATGTAGAATAGATGGAGGAATGATAGTCCAAATATATGTATTCTTTGTATTATCTATAATCATAGATAGTTAGTGATTTTGTAGACTACAAGTGTATTGAGAAAGTAGTTGTCACATTCAATTGAATCTTGTTCAAGTTTTATCGTTGAAAGTACCCTAGATCAAAGACTCCTCAAGATCCTCTATTGTAATCAGAATGCTAAGAAGTATACATAGAATATGGATATAACTGAGGTAATGTGAACATAGATTAGAACTTGAAAGCCTTTTGAGTAAAGGTGTTTCCTTCATCTGTTTACCTCTTTTTGTATAACCTGCAACAGAAGAAATGGAGGGTTTAGTAAACTATCCAATTTTTCATGGAATTCAAACAGTAGATTAGGCCAAGGACAAACTTAGCTTGAGTTTTCCATTTTATATCAATGGTTATCATTACTTCGGTGCTTCGGGTATTCTCTAATGTTATAAAACTATTTTTTCCCAAAGTGACGTACTTGCTGACGTCACTACTATTTTGGCATTGGCCGAGTGGCTTCCATGTGTCACTTAGATTCACGTCTTACACGCACCTAAAATACCTTTTCTTCTTGGAACCTGTCATCATCTTATTATGCCACATGTCCTTGTTGATGTGGTATGTTGATGTAGATCATTGTCGCGGATTCACGCCTAGGGGCAACCACGTGTTGCTGTCGAATTTGTCATTTTTTAATAAAACATGTGATTGTGGGGTTGTCAAAGGAGGTTTGAAAGAACACCTGTTTTGAGCATCCAATTCACCACCCTCTGACACATATCCCTTTATTATTACCATGGTTTTAATTGCGGAAGCACTTAAGAAAATTAGCATTCGAACAGTTTACATCCCCGCAATGAAGTATGGTCATTGATCGTGTTGCAATCTGTGATCCGAGTGAATTTTCTTTTAATTTATTGCAAGGATCAATGGTTCTTGTTGATCTGAGATCAACGGTCTACTTTAACTCTAGGTGTTCAGGCTTCATAAGTTTATGAGTGTTGTTCTTTTAAATCTCTCGAAGTGTTAAGTCTCTGAAGTGAAGGATCTGCCTCCATGTGTCTTCATTGATGGATGGTCCATATTTCACTTTAGGACTTTAGGTTTTTGGGCTTAGTGAGTTTATAAGTGTGGTGATTGAAAATATAACGAAGTGTTAAGTCTCTGAAGTAAAGGATCTGCCTCCACATGTCTTCACTAATGGACGGTCCATATTTCAATTCGGGACTTTGGGTGTTCGGGATTTGGGAGTTTATGAGTGTTGTTCTTGTAAATCTCCTGAAGTGTTAAGTCCCAAAAGTGAAATATCTACCTCCACGTGTCTTCATTGATGGATGGTCTAGATTTCACTTCGGTTTTTTGGGATTTGGGAGTTTATAAGTGTTTTTCATAGAAATATCTCGAAGTGTTAAGTCTCTGAAGTAAAGGATCTTCCTCCATGTGTCTTCATTGATGGATGGTCCATATTTCACTTTGGGACTTTGGGTGTTTAGGCTTCGGTATTTTATGAGTGTTTTTATTGTAAATATATTGAATTGTTAAGTCTTTGAAGTGAAGGATCTACCTCCACGTGTCTTCGCTAAGGGACGGTCCTGATTTCACTTCAAGACTTTGGGTGTTTGGGCTTTGGGTGTTTTTAAGTGTTTTTCTTGGAAATCTCTTGAAGTGTTAGGTCTTCGAATTAAAGGATATACCTCCATGTGTCTTCACTGATGGACGATCCATATTTCACTTCAGGACTTTGGGTGTTCAGGCTTCGGGCGTTTATGAGTGTTGTTCTTGTAAATATCCCAAAGTGTTAAGTCTCTGAAGTGAAGCATCTTCCTCCATGTGTCTTTGATGAGGAAAGATCCATATTTCACTTTGAGACTTTGGGTGTTCGGGCTTCAAGAGTTTATAGGTGTTGTACTTGGAAATATCTCGAAGTGTTAAGTCTACAAAGTAAAGGATCTGTCTCCACATGTCATTGTTGATGGACGGTCTAGATTTCACTTCAGAACTTCAGGTGTTCGGGCTTCGAAAGTTTATGAGTGTTGTGTTGGGAATATTTTTGGATAGTACAGACCCGGTTGACGTGGAAGGATCTTGGGGATTATGTATGGTCTCTAATATTTGCACGAATTTGACACTATGAATGCACAAAAACCATCAATCTCAGTCCCTGTTGGTTCTTCACCATTGTTTTTTGTTAATCTGTTTGTTCCTACCATTAGAGTTCGAAAATGGATTGTTCTAGTTTTTAGGTTGCACTTGGTTTTTCTCTGTACATACAACCCACTCAATCAACTTGTTGCGAGCTCAGTTAAAGGAAAACAAGATGACCGATAAAATAACAGTGGGGGATAAGTGGAGTGTAAATCTCCTTCAGTTTTTAAGGGGGATAATGACAAAGAAGTAAACTGTGATGCATACATTAAAAGAATAAGATATTTATATAATGGTTTATCTTTGTGTCACAACCAATGTTGGAGAGTCAAGGAACTTTATTGTCCCCTAAGATTTTTTTTTTTTTTCTGGGGAAATTTAGGGTACATTAAAGGAAAGTTCCTAGATCTTTTTTTTTGACTCAGATCCTATTCTGTCACATTTTATCCTCTGTTTACTAAAATTGGTTGCCTTTCATTCTTTTAGTTTTGATTGAGTTTTTGTTATCTTTCCTTGTTGCAAAATCAACTATTTTTCTCAAAATTGGTTTCTTTTTGCTACTCTTCTTGATTATCTGGTTGATTAGAGGTTTTCATAAGAAAGGTCATTGATCACAATATTGTTTTCTTTATCTTTGATCCCTTACTCAATTCCGTAAGACTACAAAGTATGATTTTATTTTTTTTAATGTTTTTCTTTGAGTGCACTTTCTTTGATTGTTTTTTCTTCGTAGTTCTTTGTATCAAACTTATATCTCTTTCATCTGAAAGTTAAGAAGCGCAAATTTTTCATATATCATTTCATATTCAATCAAATGAAGGAATTTTCCATTCATCAAGAAGTTTTCTTTGGTTTATGTTTGGAAAAAAACCTAGTTTTTCATGTGCATTTTAGTTTTTGAAAACATTTTCTTGGTATTTTGGAATCATATTGATCCAAGAAATTGAAAGTTGCATTTTTTTGAGTGCTTTCTTATGTTAAGAAGAATATAAATCTTCTCCTTCCCATACATAGAATCCATAGAAAGAAAGAATTGCATATCATTCTTTTTCATTCCTTTGGAGTTGAGTCTCTTACACATCATCAATTTCATCTTCGTGAACCCTTTCAGTTAAAATCCATTAAAATCAACCACCTACTAATAAAATCAACTCAAATATTTTTTGTTTTTAGCACACCAACAGTAGCCTGGGATTAGGGTCTTTGGACTAGGTGAAGTGATTACACTGTCCAAGACTACTAAAAAGACTGTAGAACACTAAAGAGCGTATAAATCTATCTTTCGTATAATCATAGTAGGGAACCCCCTCTCAAACAGAGGTAAAAATGAGGTCGCATGCAAGAGAGAGAAAAAGATTACCCCTCTAAATCTTAACCAATCGTAGTGGACAGTTCGTACATTGGGGGTTGTTCTTGAGAAACCACAGGTTTCATTTGGTCTCAGTTCTTCGTGAACTCTGAATCTGTTTGAGGTCCTCTCGATTCCTAACCGTCCACTTGTCTTTAGATCTCTTGAAGAGTTTCAAAATATAATATCCTACCCATATGTTAGGTCCCAACTCTAGATTTTACCCCCCTGGAGGCTGACTATGAGTTGGTAACCTTAGTGTTCTTTCCTAGGTACCTACAGAGGTGACTGTGGGGGGATTCCCACAATACTCGCGGAAAACATCTTATCACACTCTCAGTACCCTTAGAGAGTGATCCCATGAAATTGAGGGTTTCTTCCACTGAGAAGGGATATTATGTGGAGTTCGAGGTAACTTCTTCTCACTTCTTCATTGGTGGATTGATATCTTGTTTTCGAAAGATCCTTAAATCTGTTGTTACTTCGTTGATTGCTTTTAGTTTTCATAGGAGTGTGTTTCTTTGTCTTTCATAGATGGCCTTAGGATTGTATTTTTCACTATATACAAGGGATGGAACCTGACACTTAGGAACCACAACATAATATTTCTTACGAAGTAGTGATCGTAGATCACACTTTTGACACTAGGAGCATCACTCCTAGAAGTGGCCATCACGTTGATGAACCGGTCCCAGCCTTCATAGAAATATTGGCATATTTTTTGAATCCTCCATTTACTGATCCACTTGGCCAACCAATATTTGATCCACCATCCACAAGATACTTTGATTCATTTTCCTCTTACTCTTTATCGCTTGGTTCAACCTCTACACCATCCTTTGGCATGGACCCACCGATTTTTGGTTTTCTTGAAGGACTTGGGAATTCATATTTTTCCACAACTACCTTAGTTGATACTGTTGGTGCTTATTCTTTACCAGAAACATCGGTGACCCAGGTAACCCTTACTCAACCACTTTCACATTCATCTCCTCTTGCACATGAGTCAGGTAATATTCTTGCTTCATTTTTTCCACACATGCACATGCACATGCCAAGTTCTGCACATGAGATAAGTATTAGCAAAGTAGAAAATGACATCGAACAAAGAATAAAATCTGAAAGCTGTAATGATGAAAAATATATCAAAACAACAACATAATTACAAGGAAATGCAGAAAAATTGGGTAAAACATATATGAGTTTGGATAAAAATGGACTGTTAAGGTTCAAAAATAGACTGTGCATACCTAATTTTGTTGATTTAAAGTAAACAATTCTGGATGAATTGCATAAAAAACCATATTCTAGTCATCCCAGATACTAGAACATGATAACAACCTTAACAAAATTGTTTTATTTGCCTAACATGAAAAGTGAAATAGCTGAATACTTATCTAAATGCTTAGATTGTCAACCGGTAGAGGTTGAACATCAACATCTAGCCAGTCTGCTACAACCTCTACCTATACAATAATGGAAGTGGGAGATTATCTCATTGGAATTCATCATAGGTTTTCCTAAGACTAAAAAGAAAAATGACTTGATTATGGTAACAATTGATAAACTCAACAAATCTGCACACTTTATACATGTGAAATCTACTTATAAAGAAATTAATATAATTGAAATATTTATGAAAGAAATATTTAGATTGCATGGAATTCCTAAAATGGTGAATTCAAATAGAGATGTCAAATTTACGTCAACATTTTGGAAGGAATTGTTTGCAGGATTGGATGCTAACCTGAATTTCAGCACAAGCTACCATCCACAAATGGATGAGAAAACTGAATGAATGAATTAGGTCGTGGAATACATGTTATGAATGTACGTGAGAACATAACCAACTAAGTGGGAGGATTACCTACACTTAGTGGAATTTTCTCACAATAATGGCTATCAGACATCATCGAAGATGAGTCCCTTTGAAGCATTATACGAGAGGAAATGCACAACTCCGATTAGCTGGGATAATCCATTTGACATACCTATGATCGGATCAGAAATGATCTAGGAAATGGAGAAAATGGTAAAAATGGTATAACATAATTTAAAGGAGGCCCAAGACCGACAGAAAAGCTATGCAAATTTAAAAAGGAGACACCAAGAATTTCAAATTGGGGACCATGTATATCTAAAAGTCAAAGTAAGGAGAAGCTCTCTAAAGCTAGGAAATTGTTCAAAGTTGGTGCCCAGGTTTTGTGGCCCCTTTGATATCTTAGCTAGAATTGGACCTGTGGCATATCAACTTGCACTCCCTGCAAATTTAAAAGTTGATAATGTTTTTCATGTTTCTTTATTGAAAAAGTGTATTGATGATCCTACTCACAGTATTGATTGGAACATGGTACAGGTGGAACCAGAAGGAGATTTCCAAGAGGAACCTCTACGCATTCTGGACAGGAAATAAACAATACTATAGAACAGAACCATCACCCAGGTAAAATCGCAATGGAAGCACTTTAGCCCTCAGGAGGCCACTTGGGAATTGGAGGAATATTTGCAGAAATCTTATCCAACCCGATTTCGAGAGAGGAATGAACACTAAGGACAGTGTTTTAATTAAGGGGGAGAAGATGTAATATCCTGAAAACTATTAAAATAATAAAGTCTAAGTGTACTTGGGAATAAATTTAAATTTTTGGAAAATCCAGATTTGGAAATTTTTTTCCATTTATGGAAAATTAGAATTTGGAATTTTGTTATTCTAATTAATTATTTATGACTATTGGGAAAAGATTTGACTTTCGGAACTAACTAATTTTATTGTGTCACATGTCAAAGACAATTTTTTTATAAATTAAATGATGGAAGACAAATGGAACAACCATGTTAAAAATAGTTGACCATGACTCCATGAGTTGAGAACATGTTTAAGTTACCTCAAGGATGATTTTTACACGTGGAAAATGTGGAGTTTGACCAATAGCATCCCCTAAAAAGCATGGATTCATAAAGCTATGAAATTCCTGAGAGAAGATAAGACCTACGCAAAAGGATGCATATAAAAACAACATATGGGAGGAGGCAGGATGTTGCTTAGAATGTTAGGAAAAAGAATACTATTTTTTGTTATGAGCACTGTTAGTGTGAGGCAAAGGATTTTTCTGATAAAATATTTTCTATTATGAGCATTGTTAGTGTGAGGCAAAGGATTTTTCTGATAAAATATTTGCTATTTTGAGCACTGTTAGTGTGAGGCAAAGGATTTTCTCATCAGTGGATGGTGACTATTGCTAAGGAGGATCATTTATTTTTCCCTTATGGACTGACGGTCAGAATTGGGGGTGAACAGGGCAAGTGAACTTGGTTGTTTTGTTCTATGGTTGGGAGGAATGTGGTTGTTCCATTTGTATTCCAACATCATTTTTCAAATAGGTATCTCATCTTGTATTCTTCGGTCGTTATATTTATGATTATAAGTTGTTAGGAATATGATTGTGTGTGTATACATAAATGAAATCAATTATTAAAGGGACAATATGATCATGTTTTTTTTCCTATGGCTTATCATAGTTAAATAATCCTGGAAATAGTGGTTGTTTGAGATAGGATGGTGATATATATATATATATATATATATATATATATA
>CBVK0102043232.1:0-16963 GCA_900067695.1 Picea abies
TTCCACTTTCAATCACAATATATAAACTTTGACTTTATTATCATTATATCATTTATGATTGCATTCAATATATCATGAACATATAACCATAAGCAGTACAATTCAACAATATCGCATCAGATACAAAATACAGCATAATTTATGTGCAAAACCAATTGGGAGAAAAACATAGAATGTTTTCTTATATATATCAAGATTACATTAATAGGAAGCACCAACTTCCCAATTCTCCAACACCAACTAGAAGGAGGCACCAACCCCCTGATTTACAAGCACCAACCTAAAGGAAGCTCCAAATCCATGCATTCTATGGCACCAACTAGAAGGAGGCTACGACTCCATGATTTATAAGCACCAATCTGAAGGAAGCTCCAACTCCCTGAGTTTTTTGACATCAACCATAAGGAAAATTGTTGATGCTTAAAAGTGCAACGTTGGGTACCATGATCGTAAATGTTTTCCAAGACTTATTACTTAATTGTATTAATAATACACTAGTAGGTGGAACCCCTTTTGTGAGTTACAACACTATGGAGGAGAAGCGACACTTATAATTTTTTTTTCCTATGTGTGGTTGCGACACAAATACTATAGCTTATTCACTTCCGATTGTGGTTAAAATGCTTGTGATAATAAATTATGGGCAAGATAGTTAAAATAGTGAAAAATGTGGCCTTGATTATCTCTTGAAAAATATGATATGATGCTTTTATAGGTGAAGGAATAATACTCCAGTTTGAATTTGATTTTACATGGATTATGTGGTGTATGGGTGACCACCCCAACCTTTTCTACAATTGTGGTGTGCATTTTTTTGATGGCAATGTTAGTAGCATACCTAAGAAAATAAACATTTGTTAATCAAATGGGGGAAAGGGTTGGCGCATTTTGTAATTTGGACATATGAAAACTTTGGATTATTGGGTTTGTATTGTCAAATGGAAATGGTAATGGGACGTGAGATGGAAAATGCACTTGGCTCATACTATCCATGAAGGAAGGGAAAGGGAGAAGCGATGTACAGTAAATGCAAGTCATTCTTACTCTCCTTGAGCCCACCACACTAGCCATTTGCATTGTTCTCTGTTAGTTTTTACTGCTCCGACTTGCTCGGTCGTGGAAGTGGTATACAACCTAGTCTTTTCTTCTTGCACCATCATTTATAGGTATGGGGTTTCTCTTATTTCTCCATCCATGAAATTCACTCTTCCCTTAAACAAAATGTTCTCTCTTGTTTTTCATGGTCTATGTAATTCTCAAGTTATCACTATTTTTTTCGGATTGTGTATTTATTGGTTGCAAAATTTGGTTTCCTGTGGTGGTTATTCTAAGATTATTGGCATTAAAGAAGGTCATGGTGCCTATGCTGTGTGTAATTGATCGTGTTTTTTTGCTGAAAAAGGGGTTGTGGTTGGGCCTACCTTTCTTATGGTTCTTTGTTTGGGTTTTCCTCTCTATCAAATGGGTCCTCTCTTCCTTACCTATGGGTTTTGGGAATACTTCGCCTGTAGGTTGACATTCTAGTCTTTGTGGCTAATGCACCTGTGCCATAACCTCGACCCTCTGACTATGAATGTGAGGCACCTTGGAGTGAACCTACCATGCTATATACCTGCCAAAACCTCAGTATATTTTTCCTACTATCTCTGCCACTTACTATTAGTGTCACACATAGAACCCTACACATTACTGTGAAGGCATTGATTACCCAAAATTTGATGGAAGCATTGTTCTTGTTATTTTACTTAGGCACGGGTTTAAGTGGTCACTTCCTTGGAAATTATGGAAGAAGTGTTTCACTCACCTATTCACGGGAAGTTACATGTTTGTTGAAGCTTATAGTTCTTATATAAAATGTTGTATATCTTGGTTGAATTGTCATATTTTATTATTTGTGAAAGCACCTGTGTATGAGATGTCCAATGCTTGAATTTAATAATATGGACTAAAATGGATTTTTAAAAAATGGGCTGCAGTGAATGGTGTTTCGATTAAATGATGGCTATGATATTTTTTGGGGGGCGCTTTGCATGACTCTGTGGGATTTAAAGGACCTTTGCTAGGGTTGATGTTATGAATCATAGCTCATCCATTCGAAGATATTGTTGTATTCCTATAGGGATTATGATGTTGTTCATTTTGATTATGTTATATAATAACAATATTGTTATCAAGGTTATTTTGGTTACATAAATTTCTAGGCATATCTAATCATTTACTATGTAATATAGTTCAGAGGCCAGTGAGCAATTTTGTTAAGAAGGCATTAATATTGGGTTATTGTTTTGAAAAATGAGTATTGTCTAAATTATAATATTTTGGACAAAAGGATAGTTTGATTGTAAATTTGCATCATAGATAACATGCTTTGATATTTCACTTGAACAATATCCATAAAATTTCCCTATCATTCTACCATTTTGTGGTAATTACACTCCCTCCACGATCCCTATTTCACTTGTTTCATCCCTGTTCTATGATATTAATTTTAAAGATGGGTCTGTGTTGAAATAAGAAGAAGTTTATATGGCAAGGATTGAGGACTGTTATTTTTTATATCTTCAAATACAGAGTTGATTGTCTTATTAATGTTAATTGTCTTATTAATTGTTGAGAAATATTCGTATATTTATCGCCACCATTCTATCATTTTTTCTCTAATTACACTCCCTCCATATTTCCCATGAACCATGTCCTTCCCTGTTCACATAGAAACTAATAAATGATGTATTATGGATAGATTTGCATGTATCTCGTGGTAATTTTAGAGACAAATTTTGATTCGTACACGCAGAGTTTCATGTATGGTTTATTAATATCTTCATTACTGACAAACCGTTGCTACAAGATGAGTTTTTTCAGTAGAGGAAGGAATGGACGAAATAACAGAGGAATGGGAAATTGAAATCGAGGCCATAGTAGGCCTAGATTTTCCATCCATTTTTACACTGACTCACAAGAATTGAACCAGTTGTTCCAATGTGGATTCTTTAATTGGATTGTCTATGGAATAAGACACCCTCGACCATAAGTACCCTTTTTCCATAAGCCTCTGAATTTTCCCAAAATCCCTATACTCCCACATGTATCTATGTAGATTAAGCCTCCCGCCAATGATGGTTGGAAAAAAAATTTCAACCAGCCTGCTTCTCAATGTCGTGGTTGGCCTACCGTATCACTACCATTTCCACCACTACCTCCAGTCAATACAAATGCACAAGCCACCCATGCTTCCTGTCTAGTGCAATATTCCCATGCCAACAAGTGATTGAAGACTAATATTCTGCAACTTGTACTTGACAAAGGAAAAGCGGAGGCCTCCCCTTCTATCCCATCCAATGATTCCTCTAAATTTGTATCTTCTCTCCTCCACTTGAAATATGATTGTTTCCATGTAATTAGTGCCATACATCCCAAAGAGTCTAATCAACTCGGGGCTATTTCAAAAAAGTCTAAGGCACAGAACAACGAGAAAAGAAAATATGCATCTCAAAAAAAAAATTATGGTTTTTAAGTGTTGTTTTTATGATTTCCATTGATAAGTACAGTTTTTTGGCATGTTTATAGGCAGGTATGCTTGTCATTGATGGCAAGATCAGAGTATGCAGTGATGGAAAAACAAGGACAACATAAGCTCAAAAGAGATAGTGCAGAGGTGCATGAAGAGTGCAAGAGTGTGCTTGTTTATTTGATGGCAAACAGGTAGGCAAGGAAGATCAGTAGCGTAGGGATAATTGCATGGAAAGATCAAAAGTGCAAACTCCATTTCGGAGTTTCGGATACTGGGAATTGGAGGAGTCAAGGAAGCAACTCACGACAAGAATGTCAAAACGACGAAATGAGAAATGCCGGAATACGTTGATCCGACTCCATTTTGGAGTTTCAGATAACAGGAGATTGAGAAGTCAAGAGTTGAGACTCTTCAACACAGGAGTCCCGGAGTTGCGAAATCTGGAATCCCGAAATCCTGAAAGAGGCACATCAACAAGATTTTTGCAGACCGGGAAATAAATCCATTTCAGAGTCCTGGATACCGGGAGTGGAAGTGTCGAAACACTTCACTATAGGAGTGTTGAAATGTTGAAATGCCGAAATGAAAAATTCTGAAATCCCGAAATAGGCACATAAACAAAGAGTTTTGCAGACCGGGAAATAACTCCATTTCGGAGTTTCGGATACTGGGAGTTGGAAGAGTCAAGATTCTTCATCATCAGGAGTCCTAGAATAGCGAAATGTGAAATGTCGAAAACCCGAAAGAAAGAGGATAGTTTCGGATACCGGGAGTTGGAAGAGTCAAGACTCTTCATTATCAGGAGTCCCGGAATTGCGAAATGTGAAATGCCGAAATCACTAAAGCAGGAGGAAAGTTTTGGATATCGGGAGATGGAGGAATCAAGAACCATGACTCTTCATCATAGGAGTCCCAAAGTGCCGAAACAAGAAATTGCGAAATGCATTTTTTGAATAAGGTTGTGGTCACAGTCGGTGATCACATTGTCGAAGAGCTGTAGAGAAGAGTTCGAAGAGTTAAGATTCTTTTTCGGATTTTCGGGGATAGTGACTTGGAGAGTCGAGATGCCTTGAAACAGGAATTCGTGACATGCGAAATCATGAAATGTTGAAATACGAAATTCCGAAATGATCGAAGCTAGTTCAACTAAGCTCATTTTTCATAGTTTCGAAGAGCACGACTTGCAGAGTCGAGATGCCTCACAACAGGATTACTGAAATGCAAAACACATTTTGGCTCAGCCTGTGGTCACAACCATTGGTCACATTGGCGGAAGATGGAGGAAGGAGCTAGTGCAACCAAGATCAATTTTGGAGTTTTGGGGATCAATACGTGAAGCATAAAGAAACCTTAACCACAGGAATCCCGAAATGCCAAAATGTGAAACGACAAATTAAATGCAATACCCTACGAACTCCATCCAATGGTGTAGGTGAACTTGAATATGATAGGAGGGCTACTGTTGCACTTCAAAGTGTAACTGTTAGAAAGGAATGATGGTTTCTACCAAAGGACTTGAAGAGGCCCCAGTATGATTGCTAGAGAAGATGAAGAGGCTTGAGGAATCTTCCAGTGATTTAAGACTATTCTTAGAGGTGATTGACAGATGGATGAATGTTGAAGCCTGTAATTTCAAAAGAGAGGATTAGCTCGACTATGATAGATAAGACGAAGAGTCTCAACTACTAGACAGGCTGAGAAATCTCAGCATAACACCCAGTGATGCTGGACGTGTGGGTTGAACCGCCAGAGAAGTTGAAGAGTTGTAATGATGATCAAGTAGAGTACTCGACATGAGGAGGAGATACATAACAGAAAGAGGCAGTTGAGGCTGGAAGGAAAAAAAATCACGGGGGAGAGGGAAGTGTGAGAAAATACCCCGATGTGGAGAACAGTAGTAGGGGTGAGCATGCAGGAGCTTGGTGCATATTGCATGCACAAGGAGCACAATGACTATAAGAATGTAGAACAAAGAAGATATTGGTGTGGTTGTTGTTGGGTGTGATTGAGGTGTGAAGAAGGAGGTAGAGCGTAGCAACAGAAATGCACTGAAGAGGAATGGCGCATTGAAGGGACATGGTGCAGAGAGCATAAAAGGAAAAAGAATAGAAAGTGCAAGGAGTGTGCAGAAGACACGGATGTAGACATAGTAGCGCAGTGTAGCAGAACAGTGATGAGACCAGTAATCCATTGAAGAACTTTATATCACTGTAATAAGTCTTAATAGAAAAGATTTATATGTCAGGGTGGTAGGGAGGTGCTAGGGAGGATTGTTGTCGTCAGAGGTTCAAGTGGGTGCTTGAACATAGGGAGTTATAGCTTCCATATGGTTGCAGCCAGAGAAACTAGGGTGGTAGGGTGGTGCAAGGGAGAACTGTTGTTCTCTGTTATACAGGTTGGTGTCTGTGTGACTGGAAGTTGGTGCTTCCATCCATTTGGTGATGGAACACTTAGGGAGTTGGTGCTTCCTTCTAGTGGGTGATAGAGAAACCAGGGAGTTGGTGCTTCCTTCTAGTTGGTGCTAGAGAATCCATAGAGTTGGTGCTCTCAGCAAGTTGTTTCCTGCAAAACATATGTTGTAGCCTCATTATGAGTTGGTGCTCATATGTATGATAATGTAAAGAATGTAAAGATTACTTATCATATAAAGAAGAAGATGTTTTTACCCTGTATGGGTTTCCTTAGGAAATATCTATCTCTGTGTATCTCATTTGTGTGACTAATGTTGAATGTTCTATTGCTTACTTCCCTGTGTTATTGTGATTGTCATTAAATTTTGTGTAAAGAGTTTAAAATAACCATAATTGTTTAAGCACATTAACAATTGATTCACAACCCCCCCTCTCAGTTGTGCAACAATTGGTATCAGAGCTGGCCCCTTTTATCTAAGGGTAGATTCTAGAGCTTAAACATGTCAAGCGATGAAGGAAATTCAACCAATAAGGCCCCTTTGTTCAATGGAACAAACTTTGCCTTCTAGAAAGTTAGAATGAGAACCTAAATAATGGCTTTAGGTGTAGATGTCTGGGATGTGGTAGATACTAGTTATGTAAAGCCAGTTGCACTAGCTAATAAGGATGACAAGCTAGAATTTAGCTTAAATTCTAAGGCTATGAATGCTATCTTGAGTGGGCTTGCAGAAGAAAAATTCGTAAAAGTTATGCACCNAACTCATTAGCAGTTATGAAGGTAATGAGAAGGTAAAGGATGCCAAGCTTAAAACCTACAGAATACAGTTTGAACAACTGAAGATGAATGAAGATGAAACTATTGGAAAATACTTTCTGAGAGTAGAAGAAATGGTAAATGCAATGAAAGCACTTGGTGAAAAAATTGAGGAACCTTCTTTAGTTCAAAAAATCTTGAGATCTCTCCCAGATAGGTTCAACCCGGAGGTCTCTTCTATAGAAGAACTTAATGATATAAAAACCTTGGAGTTTGATCAACTTTTAGGAACATTGATTGCATATGAAATGAGAATAGTTAAAGATAAACCCACCTCCAGAGAAGAATCATTTAAAGTAGACAAGAATGAGGATTCTGAGCCTGATGAAATTGAAGCAAAATTTGTGAAGACACTGAAGAAGGGATCAGGCAAATACAAAGGTAAACTGCCTTTCAAATGTTTCAACTATGGTAGGATAGGTCATTTTGCAAATAAATGTCCCCACAAAAGAAAGGATCAAACATGTGATGATGAGGAGAAGCACAAACGATGATGAGGAGAAGCACAAACACATAAATTTCTTTAAAGAGAATAACTTTAAGAAGAAAAGTCTTTGTGTAAACAATGATGATGATCCTTCAGATGATGAAGACAATGACTCCTCTATTGAAGATAAACTAAATGAATTCATACTTCTGGCCAAAGAGGATTATGATAATAAAATCACAGGAAGTGATGCTAATGAAGAAGAAGTTGTGGTTGACATGGAAGGAGAACTGATCAGTGCATTGGAAGAGATTGACAGACTAAGAATTAAGAACAAAAAGTAAAGACAATTGCCGATACAGTTCGAGAAAGACAGTAAAGAACCTGATGAAGACCTTGTCCTACTAAAAGTGTAATTAGAAGAGGCAAATAAAATCAAAGACATTCTGAAATGACAGTTATCAGAAAAGAAGGAAAGATGTGAAGCCTTAGAACAAGAAGTAGTGAAAACTAGGAAAGAGATGGAGAAGTTTCAAGCCTTGTATAATTAGAATATTTCAAGTATCAAAGCCTCAGAAGGATTAGCCACCATTATGAATTAGCAAAGGAATCCAAAGATGAAAACTGGTCTGGGTTATGAAGAGGGATCAAGTAGTGATAAGCCAAGAAATGAAGAACCCATCAAGTTTGTCAAATCTACAACCAATGACAACAACAAATCTGCAGAAACAAAGGAATACAATCAGCCGCTCAGGATGAGTAAAGAAAAAGGTGCCAAGACTAAATCTGTAGAACAAAGAAATAATGTGCTCCCTGCTGAAAGACGTCATCATCATGGAAGAAATTGATTTTCTCAAAGAAGACAACCATTTTCTAGGTACATAGAATTTTTCTATGGCTATTGTTTCTACTGTTCTAACTTTGGTCACAAAGCTCTAAATTGTTCCTTAAGACTTAGAACTGAGCAATTAAGATTTCAAAGGAATAAATACTTGCCACAACAAAGAATGATACAACCAAGTAACAAACCTTCATAGATTGTAAATTTCCAAATTAAGTCTAGAGACATGCAACTAAGGAGGTCAAGAAATAATCAACAGTCAATGAGTAGGCAATGTTGCAACAATAATGTTGACCTATTGAACAGTGAGATTGAATGCTACATCTTTCATAACTATGGACATAAATCTGTTGACTATCAATTAAGGAACTATGAACCAGATTTGAATTCCCCTGCTAAAAATGTCAAGGTTTGGAAGAAGAAAGAAAGTGACAAGTGTGGATTAGTGTTGTCAGCTCAAAGAAAAACGAACCCTTGGTATATAGACAGTGGATGCTCCAAACATATGATGGGATAAAAAGGTAAGTTTCTATCTCTAAGTGAAAGAAAATCAAGAAAAGTAACCTTTGGAAATGATGCTCCAGGTAAAATAAAGGGTAAAGGGATGGTGAGTTTAAGTAATGGAAAAGGAAAAGCCCAAGATGTTCTACTTGTATATGGGATGAAACATAATCTTCTTAGTGTAATCCAAATGTGTGACAGAGGATGTGAAGTGGTGTTCACGTCCAAGGACTACAAAATAAACTCTGTAAACTTAGGACAAGTGGTGGCCAAAGGAATAAGGACATAAAATAATGTATATGTGTTGAAACAAAATAGAGAAGAGTGTCATCTAAGAAAACATGATGAAATATGGTTATGGCATAGGAGACTTGGACATCTAAACTTTGACCACTTAATCAAACTCAAAAATATTGAGGCAATAAAAGATCTTCCGAGAATATCAAAGCCCCAAAATTCAATGTGTAAACCCTGCCAAGTAGGAAAGCTAACCAGGACACAGTTTAAGTCCAAGAGCTTTACTTCAACAGAGAAAACACTCCAACTAGTTCATATGGATTTATGTGGACCATCTAGACAGGAAGGCACAGGGAAAGAAAACTACTTCATGTTGATTATTGATGATTACTCCAGACTTACTTGGGTTGCCTTTCTTAAGGAAAAAGATGAAGCATTTGAAAATTTTAAAATATTTAAGGCTTTAACTGAGACTCAAACAGGCAAGAGGTTAAAGGCAGTAAGATCAAACTGGGGAGGAGAGTTTATGTCAAGTGGTTTCAAGGAATTATATGATAAGCATGTGATCAAGAGAGAATACACAATCCCAAGAACTCCACAACAAAATGGAGTAGTTGAGAGGCAAAATAGAACAGTGCAGGAAATGGCCAGGTCAACGAAGAATGAGAAGAACATTGGTCAAACCTACTGGGTAGAAGCAATACACATAGTAGTCCACATTCTTAACAAAGCCCACCTCAGACCACAAAGTGACAAGACACCTTATGAACTATGGGAGACCTGGATGTTGTTGGAATGGTAGGAAGATATCAGTATGCACCTAAACAGAGCCATTTGCAAACTGTCAAAAGGATATTCAGGTATTTGAAAGAAACAATGACTTATGGTCTGTGGTATCCCATAAATCAGAATTTTTAGTTAACTGCTTATTCAGATGCAGATTGGGCTAACTGTGTTGATGAGAGAAAAAGCACCAGTGGAGGAGCATTCTTCCTGGGTGACTTATTAGTATCATGGATTAGTAAAAAGAAAGGTTCCATTTCCTTATCAACTACATAAGAAAAGTACATTGTTGATGCTACCTGTTGCACTCAAGTATTATGGATGATTTAGACACTTGCAAACTTGGAGATAAAATATGCTGCACCGATCCCAATTCACTGTGATAACACTAGTGCCATCAGTGTGTCTAAGAATCATGTATTCCACTCCAAGACCAAACATATTCCCATAAAATACCATTTTCTGAGAGAGTAGGTCACCAATCAGGTTTTTCAAGTCCATTACATTCCAACCACATAACAAATTGCAGACATCTTTACTAAACCCCTAGCCAAGACACCATTTGAATATCTCCGACAGAAGCTGGGTGTCATCCCGTCTCACACGTAATAGAGTCCATCTTATTAGGGGGAGTTTTATATTGATTGAATATCTGATACCTCCTAAAATTACTGCAACAACTCAGGGGGAGCATGTTTTCTTTGACATTGATGTCAAAGGGGGAGAAAAAGGAGTGGTCCGGACCAGATGCTACAGTTGGAGGTCCAAACATATTAGTGCAGTTGTTCAGGGTTGCCATCAATGCCAAAGGGGGAGATTGTTGGCATGTTTACAGGCAGGTATGCTTGCCATTGATGGCAAGATCAGAGTATGCAGTGATGGAAAAACAGGGACAATGTAAGCTCAGAAGAGATAGTGCAGAGGTGCACGAAGTGTGCAAGAGTGTGCTTGTTTATTTGATGGCAAACATGCAAGCAAGGAAGATCAATAACGCAGGGATAATTGCATGGAAATATCAGAAACGTAAACTCCATTTCGAAGTTTCAGATACGGGGCATTGGAGGAGTCAAGGAAGAAACTCACGACAAGAATGCCAAAACGACGAAATGCGAAACACCGGAATACGTTGATTTGACTCCATTTTGGAGTTTTAGATACCAGGAGATTGAGAAGTCAAGAGTTGAGACTCTTCAACACAGGAGTCCCAGATTTTCGAAATCCAGAATCCCGAAATCCCAAAAGAGGCACATCAACAAGCGTTTTGCAGATCGGGAGATAACTCCATTTCAGAGTCTCGGATATCAGGAGTTGAAGTGTCAAAACACTTCACCACAGGAGTGCCGAAATGTCGAAATGGAGAAATGTGAAATGCCAAAATCTTGAAATAGGCACATAAACGAAGAGTTTCGCAAACCGGGAAATAACTCCATTTCGTAGTTTCAGATACCGGGAGTTGGAAGAGTCAAGACTCTTCATCATCAGGAGTCTTGGAATCACGAAATGTGAAATGTTGAAATCCCAGAAGAAGGAGGATAGTTTAGGATTCCGAGAGTTGGAAGAGTCAAGACTCTTCATCATCAGGAGTCATAGAATCGTGAAATGCGAAACGCCAAAATCCTAAAAGCAGGAGGATAGTTTTGGATATCAAGAGATGGAGGAATCAAGACCCAAGAATCTTCATCATAGGACTCCCGAGGTGTCGAAACGCGAGATTGAAAAATGAAGTTTTTGAATAAGACTGTGGTCACAACCAGTGGTCACATCGTCAAAGCGTTGTAGAGAAGAGTTTGAAGAGTTAACCTCCTTTTTCAGATTTTTGGGGATCGTGACTTGGAGAGTTGAGATGCCTCACAACAGGAATTTGTGACATGTGAAATCGCGAAATGCCAAAATACGAAATGCCAAAATGATCGAAGCTAGTCCAACTAAGATCCTTTTTCGGAGTTTCGGAGATCATGACTTGGAGAGTCGAGATGCCTCACAACGGGATTTCTAAAATGCGAAACACATTTTGGCTCAGCCTGTGGTCATAGCCATTGGTCACATCAGTGGAAGATGGAGGAAGGAGCTAGCACAACTAAGCTCAATTTCAGAGTTTCGGGGATCAATATGTGAAGTGTAAAGAAACCTTAACCATAGGAATCCCGAAATGCTGAAATATGAAATGATGAATTAAATGCAAGACCCTACGAAATCCATCCAACGGTGCAGGTGAACTTGAATATGATCGGAGGGCTACTGTTTCACTTCACAGTGTAACTGCTAGAAACGACTGATGGTTTCTACCAGAGGACTTTAAGAGGCCTTAGTATGATCTCCAAATAAGATGAAGAGGCTTAAGGCATCTTCCAGTGATTTAAGACTATTCTTAGAGGTGATTGACATATGGATGAACGTTGAAGCATGTAACAGCAACAGAGAGGATTAGCTCGACTATGATAGAGAAGACGAAGAGTCTCAACTTCCAGACAGGTTGAGAAATCTCAGCATAACACCCAGTGATGCTGGACGCGTGGGTTGAGCCGCTAGAGAAGCGAAAGAGTTGTAGTGATGATTAGGTAGAGTACTTGACATGAGGAGGAGATACAGAACAGAAAGAGGTAGTTGAGGCTGGAGGGAAAAAAAAAAAGTGGGGGAGAGGGAAGTGCGAGAAAATAACCTAATGTGGAGAACAATAGTAGGGGGAGAGCATGAAGGAGCATGGTGCATATTGCATGCACAAGGAGCACATAGACTATAAGAATGAAGAACAAAGAAGAGATTGGTGTGGTTGTTATTGGGTGTGATTGAGGTGTGAAGAAGGAGGTAGAGCGCAGTAGAAAAAATGCACAGAAGGGGAATGGTGCATTGAAGGGACATGGCACAGAGAGCATAAAAGGAAAAAGAACAGAAAGCGCAAGGAGTGTGTAGAATACACTGATGCAAACAGAGTAGTGCAATGTAGCAGAACAGTGATGAGATCAGTAAGACATTGAAGAACTTTATATCACTGTAATAAGTCTTAATAGAAAAGATTTATATTTCAGGGTGGTAGGGAGGTGCTAGGGAGGACTGTTTTCCTCAGAGGTTCAAGTGGGTGCTTGAACACAGGGAGTTGTAGCTTCCATCTAGTTGCAGCCAGAGAAACCAGGGTGGCAGGGTGGTGCAAGGGAGAACTATTGTTCTCTGTTATACAGGCTGGTGCCTGTGTGACTGGAAGTTGGTGCTTCCATCTAGTTGGTGTTGGAACACTTAGGGAGTTGGTGCTGGAGAAACCAGGGAGTTGGTGCTTCCTTCTAGGTGGTGCTAAAGAATCTAAAGAGTTGATGCTCTTAGCAAGTTGTTTCTTGCAAAACAGAGGTTGTAGCCTCATTATGAGTTGGTGCTCATATGTATGATAATGTAAAGAATGTAAAGATTACTTATCATATAAATAAGAAGAGGTTTTTACTCTATATGGGTTTCCTTAGGAAATATCTGTCTCTGTGTATCTCATTTGTGTGACTGATGTTGAATGTTCTATTGCTTACTTTCTTGCATTATTGTGACTGTCATTAAATGTTGTGTAAAGAGTTTAAAATAAGCATAATTATTTAAGAACAGTAACAACTGAGTCACACCCCCCCCCCTCTCAGTTTTGCAACATAGTTTTAATGGTTTTCAACATGTTTTGGACAACAAGTATCATTTTTGGACAACGAGTATTATTTTGGATATTTATGGGGATAATTTGGATATATATATTCTTTTTGGGATATGATTTAAATTATTACTGATATTTAAATATTCAGTTTAGAATTCCACGAGAGTTACAAGGGTGTCCTATGGTATTTAAGTGATTATTGATTAAAAGGAATAAATGATGGGAGTCACAATGGGTCCCACCTATTTTACTTATTATTAATTAAGACCCTTAATGATATATTATTATTATTTATTTCTCCTAAACTAATTTGTTAAGTTAATTTTACTTAACTAACAAAAAGTAGTTTAACTACTTCAATTGATTGGGAAAAGAATAAAATCCCAATTGAATGAAGAGAGAAAGGAGAGAAAAATAGAGGGAGAACTACAATACTGAGGTTTTCTCTCTAATTATTTGAGATTGTTTCAATTTTCATTCACTTCTGAGTTACTTGAAACGCTAATCCTCTTGATGACAATAGGGTCTTATTGAAGGTAACGAGATTCAAAGATGAATTGTATCTTTGAGAAGCTTGTTTCAAAGGTGTTTGACTCATTCTTGATAGTCTGTGTAATCTTGTTTGTTATGAATTGATTTTCATAGATGATAAAGAATATTTTGCAGAGTCAAGTGGCGGCATGTTGTGGAAAGATGATTCAAGTCATTAGATTTCTATTTTATTTCAATGTCAGGGTATTTTTCTTTGGTTTCCATCAAAGATCTCTAAATATGACTTTGGTCCCTACCCTTGTAGGGGTTTGTGAAAGAGACATATAGTATTTTGTATCTTAAAATTGAATAAAATCGATTATTTTCCTATCTCATATTTATGTTTATTGTCTTGGTTCTTCATTTTCATTTCTGTCTCCATGTTTATTTTAAATTGTAAAATATGTATACACATAACTTGTATAAATTTTAGTTGATTTATGTTGTTTCACATATAATTTTTAAAATCTTCCTTGGTCCTCTGTAATTAATACTCGTGGATTGGGTAAATGTTTTGAGGCTATAAACCCCCGGTAACATAAAAAACTATCTTTTCATAGCCATATAAGATTTGAAAATGATTGAGTAAGGTATTTCATACCTCTTCATCAATAGATACAACCCCCTTGTTTACAGGCACCAACCTGAAGGAATCTCCAACTCCCTGATTTCTCTGGCACCAACTGGAAGGAGGCTACAACCTCCTTTCCTTTACCCATCCTGTCGCCTTGAAGTATAAGTGTAGAATCAAACTATCACTACCATTGATCAACCTTTAACTGCCACTATCATCAACCAACTTGTCACTATCACTGTCACATCAACTTGTCACTATCACTGTCACATCAACCTATACCTGATGATCAACCTATCATCCAATATGTCATTTTCACTAATATACCATCATCAACCAACTATAGCAATATCCACTCACATGGATACCAAAAGCATCACCATACCATGTACATCAAACATGTAAATCAACCTGTACCATACCATGTACATCAACCTATACCAAGATCACCAAGAAGTGCCTCTAACAATGTACCGTATCATCATCAAGATATGTGCCTCAACCATGTGCCAAAATAAGTATCAAACCATGAACCATAACATCACCAAGATGTGTCTCAACATGTACTATCATCACCAAGCATGTACCATAACATCACCAAGATATGCATCAAGCATATACGATATCACTTAGGATATGTCTCAATCATGCCATACACCATGTACCATAAGATATCATCAATGATGTGCCTCAAATAAGTACCATAGTATCTGCCTCAAGCATGTGATAACATCACCATGACATATACCAAACCAGATACCAATATAGCCAAGATATACTTCTAAAAGGGTATCATATCATCACAAAGGTGTACCATATCATGTACCATCATCATCAAGACATGCCTCAAGCATGTACCATAAACATAACCCTCAATAACACATGTAAATCATACCTCTAATCCTATAGCAGACCATATACACAAAATTACAAACCTGTAGCTCTTCTTGAACTTCAACAACAAGATAATAGCATCTTCATCAAACTTTAGCTCAGTCTCGCATGACTAGTTTTGGATTATTCACAAATCCTAAATTTCAACAAGAATAACTATGTACCTGTAATCAAGAAAGGTTTTAAATTTTGACCACAGATACCATGAGTTATTTCTTCTATCTCCTCAAAATTTCAGGGTATGAAACTTCTAAGAACATAAGTTATAGAGAAAATGGAAAACCTTGTTGAATTCTATCCTATTCTAGAGAGTGAAATTGTACAGTATGTGACACGCTCAATATTTGATATCTGAATCTAAAACTCACACAAAAGAGACTAAAGAATGTTACATTTCCATTAAAATTGGTCTCACATAATTTGGATTCTCTATAAAGAAGTTATGGCAGTTTTACCCGGAACATCTTTTGAGAATAGTTTCAAGACTAGTAAAAAACCCTATCTTCCACAGAGTTTATATCCAAAAGTACAATGACGCAAAAGTGGAAATAATTACCACATGTATCTTTCTATGGCTTCTCACAAACATTCTTTTTTTTCTATCTTAATCATTCTATAAAAAAGGTATAGCTAAAATGGTGAGATGACCTTTAAACAACATACCTTAGAGCACATCATCACAAGACTTCATCCTTCCTTGGAATTTCACCCTTCTTCACTTCATATTCCCTCTGAAATTCACCTTAGATCTCCTTGGCTACCTCAGATAAGAATCACTTGCTCACTTAGATAGATATTCAATGAACTTGTGTAAGTGAATGTGTTGATGAGAGGTTTCTTGTGGTGTATTTATACTTTTCCAAGTGACTTCTTTCCTTAACATTAGGGGAAAACTATGCTTTCTTGTTACAACCAATTTACCCTTTAGTTAATGACTTGTAATTTTTTATGGGCTTATTAACCATTCTTCAGGGATTCCAAATTTATGACCTCATAACTCCTCAACCATGATGAACTACATGGCATACCACATATTGTTGGAGACGACATGACAAGGAATATCCATCTATGAGTGTGTTACCTACATTTATATTTTCCTTCATCCTCATTTTCCTCAAACAACTTTGGGCTTCATTACCACACCTGTAGGTCTTATTGTATACTTCATGTCCTTATTCCTAAAAAAAATTCGAGCTTCATGACCACACCTCTAGGGCTTATTGCAAACTTCTTCAAATGCAACCATCACACTTGTTGACATCAATGACAACCACATCTATTGACATCAATGAAAAATATCTATCCAACAACATCAATGACAACCAAATATCCAACAATATCCCTCTTTGGAACTGATGGAAACACTCATACTCCATGTAATACCCCCAAGGACGAGCCCCATGAGTTGTATTTATGAATTGTAACATGTTTTGTAGGTTGGTGAGCCAAGAAATTATAAGCTAATAGGATTAAATGTTTATGAGGCCGGTGAGACTAAGTGTTATAGGCCAGGAGCATGTTTTGTGGATGTAAATATTCATATTATTAATATAAAAACATTGTTGCATGTAGACCGGCCACAAAGAAATAGTATGGGGGACTAAGCTCTACTAGCATGAGTAAGGGAGAGGGGTCTGAGAGGCTGGAAATAAGGACTAATCTTAAGAGATTAAGTCCAATAATAATTTATTATTATTCTAAATGTTGATAGAAGGATATGATTATATCCTAAGTTCCTTTGGGAAGAGGGAATGAATTCCAAATGGAAAGGAACCTGCTTCATGAGTGACATGTGTCAGCTCAGGCACATGCGGTTT
>CBVK0102045314.1:0-10168 GCA_900067695.1 Picea abies
GCAACCCCCTTCAAGGTACATGTAAATTTTGATATTCCATTATTTGAATGGTTGATAGATGTAGATGTTGTAGATAAATGGTTGAATCTACTCAAAGGGTATTTTTCAGTCCACAATTTTTCCAATAGGGAAAATATTACTTTTTCACTCCTCAAGGTTGTCCCCTGTGTTTAGGGCTAGTGGGATACTTACTCTGAGCAAAGGTACATGGATAAATCTACAATATTTGCGGTCTCCCACACATGGTATTCATCCAGGGATGCCATTAAAGAACAATATTACCCTGTTGGAAGCTACGAGGACCAGTTCACAAGATGGACCACCCTACATCAGGAAAGGGACCACACAGTACCATATTTCAGCAATACTTTCCATATCGTACGCACCAAATTAGGTATCAAAGACTTTGAGCAACATATGGTTCTCAAATACTGAAGTTTTTTGCATAGTTAAATTAAAATAGAAATAGATTTTTTGTACATCACATCATTGGGTACGACTTCTAGATATGTTGTCAAGATCAAGAAGAAATTTAAGAAGAAGAGGTGAGAGTTTGTATCTTCAAACTCCTCATAGACAAAGCAGGGAAAAGGTGTCCCCAATGCACAAAAAAAGGGACAGATCAAAGATGGCCACTCTCAAGACAACCATTCCAAGCCACAACACAAGAAGTGTAATGAGAATTCGAAGAAGGACACAAGAAAATGGTGTGAATACCATAAAATCCCTTGGCACCACACCGAAGAATGTCTCTCCAAGAAGTCAGTCATGGCCGAGATGAAAGATTCTGAGTCAGAGGCTAATTTTGACTCTGAATCAAATCTAGAATGAGGGAAGCGAATTGTTGATGATGAACCCAGTGCCACCGTCACTACCACCAAAGTCCATCCAAGCAAACCAGAAGAACAAGAGGAAGGGGAATGCCTCTTTCACTCACAGATGTGGGTAAAGGGGGTCCCGCTTCATTTCATTGTTGATAGTGGCAGTAAGAAGAACCTGATCTCAGTATAGGTCATCAAGTGTTTGGATCTATCGATGACACCACATCCACAACCCTACACCATCGGTTGGCTTCGCCAAGGAAGAGATTGTTGTGTCAGCCAAAAGTGTCGTCTTCCCTATGGAATCAAGCCTTTCAAATACGAGGTATTGTGTGATATTTCTTCTCTTAAAGTTTGTGATGTTATTTTAGGACAACCATATTTGTGGAAGAAACATGATGTGTATGATTTTATACCCCATAGTGTTATTATTACTTTGGGTAGATAATTATACAAGATACCAGAGGTAGCGCTGCCTACCACTATTTATTTAATCTCTGCTAAGAAATCCAGTAAGTTCAATTCATAGACCATGAAGATCATCTTCTTTGTGATCCGGGCTCACAGTAAGTAGAAGGTCGTCACAACATCTGTGGCCTCTACACAAAGACTCTCTTTGCAGAAAAATCAAGTGGATGGGATCATGGAATATTATAGAGACATATTCTCCTCACCCACCGGGGTACCGACACACTACCAAGTCAAGCATCCAATTGATCTAACCCCTAGTGCACCTCGGCCTAATGGACTAGTCTATCATCACTCGTTGATGGAAAATGATGAAATCAAGCGTCAGATCCAAGAGCTACCTCAAAAGAGACACATCATACCCATCTCCTTCCCTTGCAAATGCCCCATTGTATTGGTATAGAAGAAAGATGGGACTTGGTGGCTCTACACTAATTACATAGTGTTAAACAAAATCACAGTGAGGAACCGATATGCAATTTGTAGAATTGATGACCTTCTTGACCAACTCAAAGGGGAAAATTTCTTCAAGATTGACCTAAAGTCTGGCTACCACCAGGTTCCCATCGAACCAATCGATTTATGGAAGACAACTTTGAAATCTAAATAAGGTCTCCTTGAATGGTTGGACATGCCCTTTGGATTAAAAAATGCACCAACCACTTTCATGAGGTTGATGGATGATGTATTGAGACCCTTCACCAGCTCTTTTGTGGTGGTATATNNNGATGATGTATTGAGACCCTTCACCAGCTCTTTTGTGGTGGTATATTTGGATGACATCCTCATCTTCAACATAAATTGGGAGGAGCACATGCAGCATATTCAACAGGTTTTAAGCACTCTACAGAAGAACAAGCTATATGTTGACTTGGAAAAATGCTCCTTTGGCATGAACAAGGTCCAATACTTGGGCTACATTGTTGATGAACACGACGTGCATGTTGATCCAACTAAGATCCAATTCATTCATGACTAGCCAGCTCCGACCACACTAACTGAGCTTCAAATATTCTTGGGATTGGCCAACTTCTACCGACGGTTTGTGTTGGGATTCTCCCATATTGCATGGGCCCTCATCCAAGTGACCAAGGGTAGAAATAGTGAAAATTTCACATGGGGAAAGGAGCAACAATGAGCATTTGATGATTTGAAGCATCACTTGTGCTCATCTCTAGTAATCTACTTTCCTGATTTGCAACAACTATTTGAGATTGATGTTTATGCATCTTACTATGTTATAGGTGTAGTTCTCACTCAGTATGGTCATCCAGTACCATACTATAGTGAGACACTCTAAGATATTGTCCAAAATTACCCTACCTATGACAAGGAAATGTATTTCATTGTACAATCTTATATTCAATGGAAACATTACATTCTGGGAAAGGAGAAAATCATCCACACTGATCCAAAGCCTTTGTAGTTCATACAGACACAGAGGAAGTTGTAGAACAACCACCATCAAAAGTGGTCCACCTACTTGCAGGAGTTCCATCTCAACATCAAGTATAAGATAGGGAGCACAAATCATGTCACTGACTGCCTCAGTTGACCTCCCATGGCTGCACTCACCACCATGCTTTATTCATGTGGACATGAGGCATCTAAGATGCTCGAACATTATCAGGAAGATCTGGACTTCACCACCACCTATCATATCTTGGGTACATGTGCGAATGCCACCGATTTTCATATTTAGGATATATTGTTATGTCATTTGGGACATCTCTGTGTACCTGCAAGTCAGCATGCAAATATGATTTGGGAGGCTCACTATAGTCGGATGGTGGGACATTTTGGCATGGAGAAAATTGTGGTCGTTCTAGAAAAAAAAATATTGGCCAAAACTTCCACAGGACGTCAACAAGTATATTAGATCTTGCACTTCCTGTGTAATTTCCAAGCTAGCCATCAAGAAGAAAGGATTATACACCCCTCTTTGTACTCCCAAGAGTCCTTAGGAATCCATCTCAATGGATTACATGTTTTTCCGTCCATCCACCAAGAAAGGCAATGATTATGTATTTGTGGTAGTTGATCAGCTTTCGAAGATGGTCATCCTCAAAGTGTGCAAGAAGAGCATCACAATACAAAATACTTCCAAGCTCTTCTTCGAATGCGTGTGGGTCCATTTTGGGATACCACATATGATCATATCTAATCAGGACAACAAGTCCCTCAACAAAGTTTGGTCAAGTTTCTGGTCATTGTTGGACACCAAGCTCCCTAACTCCACTGCTTTCCACCCCAAAACAACGACCAAACATAGGTCATCAATCGGATGATTGTGCACATCCTGCACATGTAAAATTCTAAGCATTCACATACAACAGATGATATTCTTCCCTATGTTCAACCGAGATTCCAACCCTTGGGTCCCATTGATGTTGCACTACCTCTTGCAACAACATAGGCATAATCTTCCCATGTTTAGGATGAGGTCAAAAAAACCACCAAATTCATTGAGAGAATTCAACACATCCACCAATAGGTCCATGAGATTTTGCAAAAATCCAATGCTAAGTACAAGAAATGCCATGATTAACACAGGGTACTGCACCGGTTTCAGGTGGGAGACAAGGTTTGGTTACATTTGCAGAAAGAGCACCTTATAGGGTCCCATCGGAAGCTCCTCCCACTACTCTATGGGCCTTACACTATCACCAAGGCTGTGGGTAGAAATGATTTTGAGCTCATCACTCCACCCTTCCTTGGCTTGCACCTAGTGTTCAATGTGGACCTCCTATGGCCATATTTTCCACCACTATTGGACACCTTAGAGATCGCAAAATAGCTAAAACCAATAGAGCTCAAATCTGACTACATGGAACAAGAATCCACTAATAAGATAGTGGACACATAGGTCAAAGGATCTCACCAGCAGAGGATCCATATTTATTGAGTTTTCAAGGTAGGGAAGCTCCTACACCTATGCAAGTGGCTCACCCGGGGCTAAATTTAGCAGAATTTTCCTCACCTAATCGGGGAACTCAACTCAATGGAGATCATTTCTTCCTAAGGGGGGAGGATTGATCTAGCTGGATATTGTTCATACTGAGGCAGTCGACTCAACATAGAGTAAATTCTAGAAGGATGCCATGGTCGAAGAGATGAAATCCTTGTACAATAATGAGACATGGGATTTGGTCAAGTTACCTAGTGGAAGAAATATCATTGGTAGCATGTGGGTGTTCAATAAGAATTTGAATGTTGGAGGACAAGTCCATAAGTTCAAATCTTGACTGGTAGCAAAAGGTTATTCCCAAGTTGAGGGAGTCGACTTCGGTGAGATTTTTTCCCCTATTGCAAAAATAACTTCCATTAGAGTAATAATGTCTCTGGCTGCAACATTTGATCTGGAGATAGAAAAAATGGATGTGAAGACAACTTTCCTACATGGGGACCTAGAAGAAGAAATCTATATGAAAAAACCTGAAGGATTTATAGTAAAGGGAAAGAAATATTTTGTGTGCAAACTCAAAGGATGCCTTTATGGTATAAAGAAATTGCCAAGTATGTGGTACCATAATTTTGACACTTGCATCCTTAGTTTGGGATTTGTGAGAAGAAAATTTGATCACTGCATATATTCCAAGGAAGAAGGTGGGAGTTTCATATATGTAGCTTTGTATCTTGATGATATGTTGTTGATTGGAAACAACATGGACGCAATAAAGTAGGTGAAGAAGCAGATATCCTCCAAGTTTGACATGAAGGATCTCGATACAAATAACTTCATTCTGGGAATGGAGATTAAGAGAGATCAAGCCACTAGAAATATCTAGTTGAATCAAAGGAAGTATATTGAAATAGTGTTGAAATGATTCAACATGCAGGATTGCAAAATGGTGAAGGTGCTCATTCCTAATGGAGAAAGGCTTATTGTTGAATAGTTTCCAAAGACACATGAAGAAATAGTGGGCATGGCACATGTTCCCTATGCAAGTGTTATTGGTATTCTAATGTATGCAATGGTCTGCACTTGAAAAAACATTTCCCATGCAGTGGGAGTGTTGAGAAGGTACATGTTGACAGCTGGAAAGGAGAACTGGATAGTTGTCAAGAGAGTATTCAGGTATTTGTGTGGCATCAAGGACTATGTTATATGCTACAAAGGAATACCTAGAGGTGACAATGGTAAATTAAATGTACATGGTTTTGTCAATGGTGACTAGGCTGGAGATCTGGATCGATGGAGGTCGACCAACATATATATCTTTAAGATGTTTGTTGGAGAAATAAGTTGGATGCGTAAGTGACAAGTGGTCATAGCCTTGTCAAAAACAGAAGTTGAATACATGGTGGCCACTCATAAAAGCAAGGAAACGTTATGGCTTCAAAGGTTATGTTCAGGAATCAGGTTTGAGGAGAAATCTATGAAGCCAAGTAGCGACAAGAAAAGCACAATATTTATGGAAAAGAACCCAACTTATCATTCAAAGAATAATAAAATTTATGTACAATACCATTTTGTAAGAGATATGGTGGAAAGTAAAAAGGTTCTACTGGAGAAATTAGACACGTTAAAAAACATAACAAACTCATTGACCAAGTCTGTGACTATTGTGAATTTATCTTGCTACAAAGAGGCAATGGGCATTTCATCCCTGGGTCTATGAACAAAAGTTCAAGAATTTCCTATTTCAGCAAAGAAGACATCAAGTAGGATATTGCTGGTTTGTTATATTTTTTGCAGTGAAAATCAAGTCAAGGTAAGTCGACTGACGGTAGAAGGTTGAGGTGGATAGACATCAAGTTGAAGGTCGAGGAATTTGACTGGGAAACTTTGAAGTCGAATATATCGATGATAATTCAACTGACAAGAGGTCAAAGTGAGAGCATGAGAAGATGGACTAAATTCCAAATGAAGGTCGATTGGTAGTCGACTGGTAATCCGACTTGAAAGTTGATTGTAACAGAATATAGGTATTTGTGGGATTTGTAGCCAATGATATGCACAGATATGTAACATTTTTTTTGGGTGCCAATATTTAGGGTTTTTCCTATTGTAAAGCCTATAAAGAGGTGTTTATGCAGGACCATCGCTTCACCTCAAAACACACCAACAAATTAACATGCATGGTGCACATTCAAGGAAGGAGAGGTGCCGCCCTCTCATTTTTTCCTCGAGAATCCAAGGCGTGATCCATGCATTAATTGAAGACAAGATGGAAGAGCCAAATAATGCTTTTGTATAAGCTATAGATAAGGTCCCCATTAATAGGTTGATGGAAGAAGGGATCTACATCCGATTTGGAGAAAATTTCCATCATTGTAATCTGTCCATTAGATAGGTGTTTGAATAGTGATTTGACACCACTAAATTAGCTTGTGAGGGAAGCTCATAGAGCCCCTCTTGTATAAATCTTTGTATTGTAAGAAAAGTAGAGGTTTTTTCTTGGTTGGATAGGTCAGATTGAAAGGGGAGAAACATAGAGAACTGAGACTCAGTTGTATCTTAGAATCCACCATTATAATTTGGCATTCTACCATTAATAGAAAATGACAGTTTTTCCTGTTCTATCTTTCTGTGTAACGGATGTTGTGTTATGAATGTATTTTACATGTTTGTAAATTGTAGATGAATGTTGGAAATCGTCTGCAAGGATGGAGATATTGTTTTCTATTTGCGAGTATATTGAATTAATTTTGGTTATCTAGGCTAAGTGAAAGGAGTGCGCAATAGAGTAGGGAGACTCTGTAAGCCGATGCAAGGAGTGTGTGTCTGAACTCAGTGGAGTCAGAAGAGAAGCTACCAGGAGGGCACACCAGATCAATTTACAGACTCAGGGAGAAATTTCAAGGTGGTTAAGTACCTTGTAAAGATATACTATGTAGGGAGAAGCATAGTTCAGAGTTATTGAATACTCTGAATTGTTGAACATTCTGGTGAAGGAAGGTTTTGTAAGAAGTGCGTCGACAAAGGAAAGGAGATGCCTTAAACCTTTCCCTAAGGTTAAGGTGGAAGTCATTGAAGAACTGAGCCAAATGCGTGATCAAGGTGGTTAAGTACCTTGTAAAGATATACTATGTAGGGAGAAGCATAGTTCAGAGTTATTGAATACTCTGAATTGTTGAACATTCTGATGAAGGAAGGTTTTGTAAGAAGTGCGTCGAAAAAGGAAAGGAGATGCCTTAAACCTTTCCCTAAGGTTAAGGTGGAAGTCATTGAAGAACTGAGCCAAATGCAAGGAGTGCACCTAAGGTGTTGTAATTTCACCTTACAAGCTCAGGAAGAAGTGCAAGAAACTTCCAGGAGGGAAAGAGAAATTCACAGAGGAACTGGGAACCTTAAAGGTTTTCAAGCCGAGCAAAGTTGCAGAAGGAAACCTACATAGAACTCTTCAAGGAGTGCATAAGGTATTTCAAAAACAGTCTAAGTCTCGAAAGGAAAATTTCACTAAGTGTGCAAACGAGTCGAGGAATTTTCGAAGTCCCGAAGATAGTGAAATCATCCATTGTTGAGGAAGAGATCGATGGTAGAAGATTGAGAAGTTCAAGAACAGGAGCTTCAGAAGGTTTGTCGAGAGCAAACAAAGATCTTTGTAAAGTCGCGAAGAGTGATTTTGTTCTGGACCATTGGATCCAGAGGACACGTGGTAGAGATCCACGCAGTTCGGGAAATTCCAGGAGGGAATACCCGAGAGAAGGACTCATGAAGTCTGAACTCGCAAAGTGATCATAGCCGTTGATCGCGAGAGGAACGTGGACAGTAGATATGGTCCCAAAGAATTCACCAATTCAGAAATCGGTAAAGGAGGAGGAAAAATATAGTGAAAGTTATGAAGCATGGGGTCACGAAGGGAGTTGGCCCATGAACATAGCCTGTGTTCACATCAAGAGAAGATATTAGCATTGAGATCTAGTGCCTATTGGAATAAGAGTTAAAAGTGATAATGAGAGGGTCCATAGGTGTCCCATAGTGGGTGTCGAGGAAACAAAAGGGTCTGCGTCAAGTTAAATTGGTTCCATCAGGAGCTCAATGAACTCGTTGGTTCTCTGAATTGAATGATCCTAGACCGGGAGGTTGCATCAACCCCGAAGGAGTTGGAGGGGAGGTTGGCACCAAGTGGTATTAGAGCTTGATTTCTCTCAAGAGGAGAGAAAGAGACAAAGGCATTGGTGTAAAATTGATTTTTGTAATCCAGGGAGAGAGGATGCAATGATCTGTTGGAGCTGTTGCAGGGTCTGCAATAGATGGTAAGCAGCCAGGTGGGCTACAAAAAAATAAATATGGTCATCGAAGGTCATAAATGTAATAGAAGAGTAGTCCACTTGAAGAAAAGTAGAGCGGAGATGGACAAGGAACTTAGTGAAATCCAAGCATAGATGGAGAGGCTTGCATTCAAGTTGCAGTAGGAATCAAAGGTGCACTCGAGGTACGAATGGACTTTGAAGAGGACATCTAGATGGATTGTTTAGAAGTTTTTGGACAGAAGGCAGCAATAGGTATTAAAGAGGTGGTTGGGGCATGATGAAAACCTTAGTCATAAAGAAAATAGATATGGAAAGAATCTCATAGATTGTCAAGTGGGAAATGAGAAGGGATCAATGGATCTCATAAATTTCTAGGTGTGCAGAAGAGACACCCCAGATTTCCAGGAGGGAAAAGAATAAGAGATGATATCAGTTGAGAGATCATTGATAGATGAAGAGGAGGTAGAAGAGAGACCTCACTTAGATGGAGATTCGCGCAGAGTTGCGAGCCGTGTGGATGAATATGATGAGAATTTGCAAACTTCCACCATCGAAGAGAAGGATTAGAGGAGAATTCTTATCATTGGGGCAAACTTCCACCATCGAAGAGAAGGATTAGAGGAGAATTCTTATCATTGGGGGAATCGAGATATTCCTACCAAGTGGCCAAGGAGAGGCTAGCATAGGTGTTGCAGATCTGACAGAGAGACAACAAGCAGAGACTGCCAAGGAGGAGAAGGAAAATATATTGAGGTCTATCCCAATCGAAGGAGAAGAGAATTCAACAAAACTGCTCGACGTTTTAAGCTAGGAAGTTGAACGAGAGATGACTGCAACATTGGAGTTTGTAGCAAAAAAGGGAGTAGACAGCATAGACTTTGTTGATCTGTGTGAGGAATTGGAATCTCTTGAGAGGAGAGTGGTAGTTTGTTGATCTGTGTGAGGAATTGGAATCTCTTGAGAGGAGAGTGGTAGTGCATAGAATTCAAATCCAACAGGATAAATTGGAAGCAAATGAATGATTACACCAACATGAGGAGCAGCTAGAGGAAGTTGGAATGGGAACAATTGAAGTACTGGCAGGAGAGAATCTATCAGGAGAAGTGGTAGGTGAGTAGTAGTTCATTGATGAGAAGCCTGTAGGATTGAATACTATAGATGAGTGCAAAGATAAGGCCACAAGGGAAGAATATGTCTTGGGAATTCAGTGTGATTTTCCCATCGCCACGGAGGGAGTGCAGCGACATAGTCTGCAATAGAAGAACCAGTCGGTGGAACAACTAGACAAGGTGATCGAAGAGATAAGGAAGATGATGTTGGAGTCAAAAGAAGAAATGGTCAGCAAGAGGAAGTTGGACGAAAGGAAAACTGCACAAGAAGCAAGGATTATGCAAGAGACGAAGCAGCGGAGTAGAGGAGCCAAGAGACAACTCCTGGAGATTTTTTTTTTATCCAGGAGGGATTCAGACACGTTAGAAAGGTCATGATTTTTTTCATTGTGGAGTATGATGCAAGAGAATCTCTCCATCTCAGCACGCACCAACAAATTAACACACATGGTGCGCATTCAAGGAAAGAGAGGCACCTCCCTTTCATTTTTTCCTGGAGAATCCAAGGCATGATCCAGGTATTAATTGAAGACAAGATGGAAGAGCCAAATCATGCTTTCACACAAGCTG
>CBVK0102045317.1:0-16221 GCA_900067695.1 Picea abies
ATAATTTTAAGATATGAAATTAGATGCTTAAAAGTTTATAGTGAGGGGGAGAGAGAGGAGGGGAGAGAGGGTGGGGGGGTATATTGAGAGAGATACATAGAGAGGGAGAGAGGTTGGGAGGGACATAGAGAAAGTGAGGGACATAGAGAGAGGGATGGGGGATAAAGAGGGGAGAGTGAGCAATACAGAGGAGAAGAGAGAGGTAATGAAATATAAATTGAGGGAGAGAGAGGGGTATATGTAGGAGAGGGAAATGGAGAGTGTGAGGGGAGGGAGGGAAGGGAAGAGAGAGAGTGAGAGAGATATGTGGAGAGAGACAAGTAAAAAGTAGAGAGAGAGAGAGGGAGTGAGGGGGGAGGGAGAGAGATGTAAATGGAGGGAAGGTGAGAGTATGGGGGAGAGAATCTAATGAAATGCAAAGAACTATAATAATGGCATAAACATTAACATAAAGTTTATGATTTGTGTTGATCACTGTAAGGTAAGATATAGGTTTGAAGACATGCAGTAGCAATGATAATGGACTAGTTATGATGGCTCTCGTTATTTTTTCAATTGGAGAAATATGAAGTCATCAAAACTATAATATGTTGCATATTCAAGTTTAGGGTAATAACATTGTGATTAAACCAAGAACGTGATAATCATATAGTAAGAATCTAACACAGTATCAGAGCATATTTGTGAAACACAAAGTAGGAGGCTGAGAAGAAACACACCCAAAAGTATACTTCAAAAATCACATGTTGAGTTTGCTTGTTGAATAGCCCACCATATTGACAGTTGCATGGTACGTATTTTTTTGTTTTATTCTCCAACGAATGATAATGACGGCAATGATGAATAGTATCAGAGTAAGAATGTAACATGGTATTTTAGAGCATATTTGTGAAACACAAAAGTAGGAGGTTGCAAAGAAACACACCCAAAAATATACTTTGAAAATTACACTACAACTTTGCTTGTTGAAAAGTCCATATTGATAATAGCATAGTACATAAAAAAAAATTGGTTTTCTTCTCCCATGATTGATAATGATGAGAATGATGAATGACTTGAATGGTTTGGGTTGTGAAGGAGCACACCCAAATATATGGTTTGTAAAACATGTGTCAAGTTCGCTTGTTGAATAGCCCACCATATTGACAGTTGCATGGTACATGATTGATCATGATGAATGGCATCAAGGTTGTCGTGGCAGGGTTATTTATTTGTAAAGTCCTAATGAAAAGCCTCATTAGTAGAGTATTTCAATGCATGATGCTAATGTTAATTTTGTTATGAAGACACTTTCTTGCAGAATGCTAAGTCTTAGCTTCATGAACATACTTTTTCACTACAAAATGCCAATATAGTGCATGATAATGTTGTTAATCCATTGTAGCTCTCTATTACCCAATCTTGTGAGGAGGTTATCTCACTCTAGAGCGCTAATGCCATAGTCTTTAATGTGTACCAAGGCTTGAAGAATGATTATGATCTATTGTTTCTACAAATGGCCGAGAAGGATGAATCCATTTAGCGCCCCTAAAACCTCAATCAAAACCTTGTGCTAGAAGTGAGTGAATTAAGATGTGCCAATGGTCATTTAGAGGGTTGCATTATAAATTCAGAAACTTCTCTCTTTTACTTCAAAGAGTATAATGAGTAAGTTAATTTGTATTAATGAGATAGAATAATCCTAGGTTTTTGCATGTCAAATGATTTAAGATGAAATAGGGGAGAAGGAAATAGTGGTTGATGCATTGCAAGATGAAATTTAATATTCATCACAAAATTCATTTCCTCTTCTTTTGATTCATCTTCTTATGCACTAGTTTTCACCCATTAGCAGTGGTCTCTTAAGATTGGTGATTTTGAGAAGCATACTAAAAGAATAGGTTTCAAATTACTTTGGTAGATGGGGTATACAAGTGGTGGACTTGGCGAGCATGGACAAGGTATTGTCACTCTTATTGAGCCTTAGATGAGATTTATGAGTGTAGGGCTAGGATATTTTTAAATTGCATTGTCAAATGAGAGCCACACTTGATCTTATGTTGTTGATCTACAGACACTGTGGCTTGTGCCATTTGAGTGTTTTACCAGTTTTTTCGTGAAGTAGAGCTCACTCCATATGATTCTTCTACTACTATTGATTTGCAAAAACCAGATCATGCACCATTTGATTCTTCTTCTATAGATCAATTAGAATTGGATCCTTCACCATCTACATCTTAGTGATATCAACATCCTAACATAGGGATATGAGGTGTTTTTCTCTCCATCTAGGTAGTGACATTTTCATTTCCACACTTATTGGTATGATAACATTTCTTCTTATAGATTGACAATTTAAGAAGCATAGATTGATACTCAATGACATGATTCTTTCCAATTATTGATTGATTGGTTGATTCATTGCAACAACACTCTTCTTCGTAAACTTTTGATGGAAACCTTTTTTTGTTGCTTCCTTTTTACACTTGTTCATGGTGTAAGACGCTTTGATGATGTGAAAGCCATCTTTTGGCATGTGATTTTTGGAGCAATTGTTGATTCTTTGACCCTTTTGCTTAAAAAACACTTGGCTAGGTTTCTTGGTTTGCTCGTTTAGTGTGCTCTTGTTGATCTTTGACACTCTTGTCATAATAGGATTCTTAGATCACTCTCAACTCTAGCTTGTTCTTTGTCATTGTAATGTCATTTCTTGGAGATTGTTCTTTGGGATCATTCATATCTCATGCATTATGTTGCTTCTGGGAAATTTTATTTTCTTTGTTGGTTCCAAAGGGGGTTGCATAATCAATTTTTTGGGTTTCTTGGAGGTGAAGTTCTAAAGGACTCTTTATTATCGACTTGTTTGCACACGGTTAAAGGTCAAAGTATTGTTATCATTGGACATGCCTATATTTCCTACCCCAAATTAACATCAAGGGGGATGTTATTCTAATGTTTATATGCTCATTTTTTACATCTCTCCCATATAAATGTTAAGGTGGGTATTGATATATAATATTTTCTTGGTCAAATATATACACAATTATTTGTTGACACTTATAGTGAGCAACCTATAGTCTGGAGGTTGTCTTATTATGTCACCTATCCTTTTTTTATGTCCCCATGTCAATCTTAAGGGGGGATTTCAATGTTATAGTAGTTAAGTGGTCCCTTTGGGTTATGTATGTGCCCCCTATGATGTTAGGGTGAATGTTGATATTATTATTAGCATTCATATGTGTGTGTATGTATGAGAGAGATGCTCAACCTTAGTTACATATTAAGAATCAAATAGACCATGGAATCATTTTGTATACATTAGTTTAATATCTTGGGTTATGGACTACATTGAATATTATTAAGGCACAATTGTACACATGGTTATGTTGTGTATGGAGTTTACACACACTACATACATTTGACACCATATCTTTCAAAGTCTATTTATGCATTCTAATAATCTTTTAATAACAATTTTCCATTGTTGGAACCAACATATTTCAAGCAATTTGTGGAAACTTGTTCAATTATCAATACACTATTTTGCACTAACCGTCCCCATACTTTAGTTTAACATTTGAGTGAAAGTGAATGTTAGTTTTTTATGATTTGATGGCTTTTAAGAGAGTGGTTATTGTATAAAACCCATGAAAAATATTTTGGTTTTAACCTTTTAGGGTTATGTATGTGCCCCTATGATGTTAGGGTGAATGCTCTTGATGTGTGTGTGTGTGTGTGTGTGTGTGTGTGTGAGAGAGAGAGAGAGAGAGAGAGGCTCAACATTAATTACATATTGAGAATCAAATAGTGTATGTGTGTGTGTGTGTGTGTGTGTGTGTGTGTGTGTGTGAGAGAGAGAGAGAGAGAGAGAGAGAGAGAGAGAGAGAGAGAGGGTGGTAGAGAGAGAGAGAGAGAGAGAGAGACTTGAGGCCTGAGTTTCTTCCCCAACCATGTTCCATGTAATGAGACTCATACCTAGAGTTCAAAAACCTATAATGGTGCCCATATCCCAACTAGGTGGGAGATGATACTCTCATTACATTATGTGTGGTGGTTAAAGGAATTGTTCTTCAATTTGGATTCCTAGAAGCTTACTTTAGGTCCTAATGCTTGATTTTCCTCCCTTGACCATGTCTAATACCCCATAACCCATAATTTATGCTTAAAAACTTATAATGGTTTCCATATTGCAAATTGAAGGAAACATATCCCATAGAGAGATAATATATGGTGGTTTTAGGACTCGTTGATGGCTCTTGAGCCCTGCAAGGTACGTTTTAGGCCTAATGAGCAAGTTTCATCACTTGACCTTGGTCGAATTCTTCATACTAATACCTACTTTTCCAGAAATCCTAATGGTGATAATATTACCACTAAGAGATAAAGGATACACTTGGGAGGTCATGTGTGTGGGTTCAAGGTGTTGTTCATGGTTGAGTATTTCATGTGAGTTCAAGTTGTTGTTTATAGACCTGGATACATGAGTTCAAGGTGTTGTTTATGGCCTTGGCCCATGGTTAGGGATGTTATTGCCACTATGTGGTTTTGAACTATTGTTATGTGTCCCAGGGACTTGGAAATGATACACATGAAATTTTCATTACATTGAGGGGTGAGAGGGGGGACAACTAGGCCCCCCTATTCGGGGTTCGGTGGCGGTGTTGAGTATGTAGAATTTCTTTAGAGTTTCTAGAGGTTAGGTTCAATCTTATTGAGTCTCGTTTGTAGGTAATTTGTATGCATTTATTTTTCATAAGAATACTTCCATCACACCTATCACAAGCTACCATACATGACCTGTGAAATTGATGTAACATTTTTCTCTAGTGATCCAATTTTAGAGATTGGTATTACAATAAGTAAGTGGTAGTTTGATGGTTTTCCTTTTGGATAACATTGGTACACATATTTTGTCCTTTGATTTGGAATTTTCATCCCTATATTAAATAACATCTAATGGTTTGACTATGGTGTATATTGTTCCATTTTGTTTGTTGGTTAGAGGGTTGATTTGGTACAATTAGGGATTTAAGATGTCATTCACATTGCTTGCAGAGTACAAATGAAGTTTCAAGGTTGAGCAGTTAATGACAATTCTAGTGAATGACATGACTCCAAAATTTAATAAATGATACAATCGCTACATATTTTGTAATATGAGTTTCAATCATGATCATTATTGCTAGCATTTGTTTCTCTTGTTCATATTCATGGCATATATATTGGAGGAATGACTGATACATTGTTAAATATATGCATGGCTATAAATTTGTTGCTAATATACTTGTTGCTTGTACCTTTCATTTATTGACATTGACATCCTACATGGTTCATAGCATACATATGTTGTTTAAATGCTATTGAATGGATGAAATTTTGGTTGGTTATCACTCTATTACAAACTACTTTAATACATTACTATCATGTGCTATGAATGCATGTTAAGGGTTCATTAATTATAATTGTGGGAAAATGCACTTCACTACTTCATTGAATGATGATACAGTCTAGAAAGTGACCTTGTGAATGGAACATATGTTGCACTAATACTTGTGACATGCATATTTCACATTGAATTTTCCATATTGCATGAATGGTACATGTTGATACATTTGAAAGAAATATTCTTCTTCCAAGCATTAATTGAGGATAATTATATCTTTCTTATCTTGAGCCATTCCTTGGAGAATATAGTCAAACAAATTCAAAGAATGTCCTTTTCCTCACTCATACAAAATAAATAAATAGGACCTAGTTTGACCCCATAAGCAAATGTTGCTTAGGCTAGAAACCCTGTACTGGAAGAGTAGAGGAAAGTCCAATGAGGTGATAGTGGGAGGATTTCCTATCCATTTACCCAAGCTCTCCCTTATAGGGAGAGACTTTTCCTTAGTAAGAGTTTCAATGGTAACACTTTGGCATCATTGTCAGGGATAAAATTCATCCCCTTTGTATATGAAGTTTGGATTCAACATAAATTTTGACGAGTAAGATTTAAAGATTCTTATTAAGTTTACTCATTTGGTGACTCCATTCAAGGGAAGAAGCCTAAATGTCGATTTCTTGTAGGGTGAAGAAAATATTTATTAGCCCTTAAATATTCACCTTGGTGACTCCAATATTACCATATTTGGATGTCAGGTTGAAGTTGGGTGAAAATGGAACCTTGGGATTTCTAGGAAAATTTTCCCTATTTTGATTATAGATAAATTTCATGTTATCCAAATGAGATCCTTCTAGCTAGGAGAATGAATGTTCCAATATTTGATGGTAATTACTTTCATGTATCTCAAAAAATTATGTAATTTGTGAAATATATTATAAAGCTTGATGTAATGAACCATTGGGTAAGGAACCATATCCCTCTTAAGAAAATATCATCTTGTGCATAGTTTTTCTGAATATTTATTAATAATTGGGGTCCCCTTTCACAAAGGTATGAAGATGTTTTTGGAAGCTTTTTGGAATCTTTATAAAATGAAGAACATAATTATATTGTTGAAACCATTGAGGAGACACCTTATATTTCTATGGAAAGTAAAGTAATTGAAAGAGATATAGATGAAGGGTCTTCTTGTGAAGGACAATCATCACCTTGTGAATACTTTGAGAATAAGACTTATGGAGAAGAATTACTTCAACAAGAATGCATGGATGAAAAGAAAGGTTGACCACTTCATGAATCTAGGAAAATGAGTTAAAGGGTATTGAGGATAAGGAAGTGTGTTGAGATGATGGAAATGACCAAATTTTCTCTCCTCCTTGTGAAGACTATAACTTAGAAACTTGCATGTTTCCCCAAACTCTACGACCTTTTGATGAGTCCTTTGATAATCTGGGAGAAAAATGTTTTGTAGAAGTATACTTAGGAATATAGAGGCCTAGTGGATCCACTAATTTGGATGAGAACTAAGAGGATGAAAAATTCAAAAAAAGATTGTCTTTTTGTCCATATGAATTTCAAGACTCGGGGAAGGATACCCCTGCTCAAAGTGTTTATATTTCTAATCCATCATTTGATTATGTTGAAATAGCAAGTGTTCAAGAAGGATTGATAGAATCTCCCTCATTCCATGAATATGATGATGCCCCAGGTGTTAGGAGCTTTGATTACCTATTCTACATTGGAAAACCTCAATGGGATATGAGATGTGTCTATTTTGAAGGGGATCAAATTGTTGACACTGAAAAATGAGGGTGAATATTTGATTGATGAACTTCAGAATGATATGGAATTTAACTTAGAATATCCTGATGAACAAGCCATTAGTCAAATTCATAAGAAGAATGAAGTGATTTTTTCCCCTCCCCGTGAAAGGATTTTTATCGATGTTGAGTGCCCCTCGCCTTGTGTCCTTGGAAGCTTACTCTTGGTCGATGATTTTCCCAACCTCAGACTTGTTTCTCTTCCTTACCCTTGACCTATGAGTACATTCGTAAGTCTTACCTTCATTTGACTTGTGATTGTTCTCCTTCCTTATATTTGACAAAGAGAGACATGAAAATTTAGCCTTTTTCTTGTAAATTCTAGTTGGATCTGCCTTCACAATATTTTTTCCTCAATGAGATTACAAGAAAATTCAATGGGTTGACCCACTCTTATGCTTACATTATTCCCATTGACCTTTGTATGGAGGAATTATATCAATGTGTGAGTCAACCTTGGTATAGTTTGTTCTTTGTTCTTAATAGATATGGCTTTGCTTGGTTTATCGGCTTAACCATGAATGAGATTCTTCCTGATAACCATATGGTGCTTGACATACCCCCACCTTGGATGATAACCAAGAATAGGGGGAGGATTTGAACTATTGATAAGTTCCTTGAATGGTTGCATTGGATTTTTTGTTTCACCTAGAAATTGCTTCTCTTAGTTAGCCAGTAGGGTAGGCATGACTGAGCTCTTTTAAAAATAGTTTAGAATGGATTTTTTTTGTTTCCATGCATGTTTTATTTTCATTTGTGTGCTTACTTTCATGTATTTCTTGATTTTCCAGATGCATTTTCTTTTAGAATAATTTCTTCCATATGTTTTCCATACTTTACTTTCATGTTTAAATGTAGTGATTTTTTATTTTTTTTGCAAAGTAGTTTTTATTTCCTAACTAGGGTTGTATATTTCCCCAAATTTTACATCATCTTTTGAATTCTATAGTGTGTAGGTCACAGGTCTATGGAGATTCTAGATTTCTCTTACAATTGAATATGCAGTGCACATCCATGATTAAGAGCCAGATGTTTACCCCCTTAATGGAGACAATTTTTTGGCACCCTAACAAGGGTTTGATGTTGTTGATTGCATGAGGTTCCATGCTAATATTCGCTAGATTCAGATAGACTTCCTCTTGATCTCCACTTGATTCATTATTGTGCTATCTCAACTATGGTGTATTGCACTTTCATCCCCACTCCTTACATGGTAGATGCACTTTGATATGGTATGGTTCTCAGTTGCTTCATTTGGCATTCCATGTGTCAATACATGTTTGTATATGATGATATAAATTCTTATCTCATCATAAAGTGGTTAATACCTAAAAAATTTCTATTAGAATTTCATAAGGTTACATTATTTTTATTACTTTCCTTGTAGTACCTTGGGGAACATGTTTTTTTTTAGGAGTGTGTCAATTCTTGGGTTAACTTGTACCACTGGATATCTAGGATGGATAGAATTATCCATATCCCAACCATAATAATTATTTTCCATCTTACTAGTATCATTCACTCCATCCATGTAAAACTTTGTATCTTGGTCATGCCTGAATTCTCAAAGGTCAAAATTAAAGTTTGATTCAACAAAGGTAGTACAAGTAAAAGGTGAAGGGCCAAATTTAAAAGCGAGATATTAAGCTTGAGCAATGCCCCTCCCTATGAGGCCAATTCCCCTAGTCCCTTGTTTTTCTATGAATACCTAAATAAAAGGGACTTGTTCAATAAAATGAACATTTGAAGAAAAAGGATTAAACGGGTAGTACGAAATAGTGTTGAGGATGGTAACTCAATGCTAAAATCCCTTTAGAAGCTATTATAATTAGGAATATTAACCAAATGAAGCTAGATGAATGAATAAATAAATAATAAGACACATGAATGTATAATACTTTGAGGTTCATCACATGAACTCATTCCCCTTTCCCCTTTCATCATTATTGCTCATTATTTCTTAACTTTCACCTAGGCACTTAGAAAATATGGGATGTCCTAGTATTTGATGCATGTATAAGGGTTAATATTGGTCTCCTTAATAAGACTTAGGAAAGTATTAAAACTAACCCAATTTTTTATGTTTAGCTAAGAGATTTCACCAGGTGCTACCCATTAATGGCTTGCTAAGAGGCTAGACCCATCACTTTAAGTGGATATTGTGCATAGGGATACATGTACCATGCCTTGAGATCCATGACACTGCCTTGAGATCCATGATGTTGCATTGTATTGGTTAGATATCAAACTTCTGTCTCTTCTTGGGTTGACTCAGGTTCATATCTCAACAAGTTTCCAACAAAACCCTCTAAAACTATTGTCCCTCCTTGTAAACTAGAAGGCAACACTACACATAGAGTGCACAACGTAGTCTTAGCCAAGATAGATTTATGGGTGATTGCAATACCCATGTGTTTGCAGTATAGGAATGAGTGAGGATCTAGGATTGTGTTCTTCCTTCTTTATGCATTAACCTTGTTAAATGGTTAAGTATTTCTAAGATTCATTCATAGTTAGCCTTATGCATGCATTCTAATATATCTAGTTAACCATTCGTTTATAAAATAATAATTGAAAGAATGTAAACATTTAAGAAAAATCACACATAACATAAGTTTTAATATGGTTCACCCTCTCTTGGGGCTACGTCCACAATGATTTGGCTTCTCTACTCTTTTATTTAATCTGCTCCAAAATCTAGCGTTGCGCGCATTACATCTTCAACCATACAATCATGATGAGGTTAAGGAACCTCTATCAGGCGGACTATATCATACTAGGCTCCTCATCCTATGACCTAAACCTGAAAATCTAGCTTATTCTACTCTTCTAAAACCTTATTACAATCGACAGTTTCTCAAAAATCATCATAATCATCATCAACTCACCAACAACTAACAACTTACCTTCAACCTAGACCTCCTAGGTTCTTATTTATACAATTTTAGAAGCTTAAAGCCATTAGAATCTTTATCAAAAATCCTAACCCTATGATGGTTAGGCTTGCATGCCTACGCGCCACATTACTTTTTCTCCTACATGTTTCTTTTCCTTCTTTTTCTACATGCTTATTTCTTACCCTCTGTTGCGCACGCTACAAAATCAGGACTTCCTTTCCAAAATTAGGTCTTTCCCAAAATAGATCTTTTCTCCAAAAATGGGCCTGCACCCAAAATAACCTTCCTTCTCAAAATAGGCCTACACCCAACAACCCCCCAAGTCTGACATGTGGCTCATCCTAAGCCACTCAAATGGTGTGCATTCCTTGTACTTCCATGTCCAAACTATGGAATGTTTTCACTAATTCCTTTCCTTTTTCCCTCATTTGCACATCTTTTCCTGTTAGTGCCTCTACTGTCTGCGTTGTTACCTTCTCCTGCATTAATGTTGCGCCCTCTTTCTGTTCCCATGCCATAATTTTCTTCTCTTCCTCCAACTGTGCAATAATCTGTGTTTCTTGATCTTGGAGGGGTTCCAATTACTGTTTTCTTTATTGCTTCTATGTCTGCATTGTTTTCAAATCTGGCTGCAGAGTCTTCATTTCTTGAGTTCCCTTCAAGGGCTCTGTGATAATCATTGTTTTATGTCGTTGCTTTAGCTCCTGTATGGCAGTGTTTATTCTCTTCTCTTGTTGGTTCTACTATTGGACCTCTTCATCTTCTTCTAGAATAGTGTATATCTAAGCGGTTTTGTTGAAAAACTCTTCTACTTCCCTTCCTTCTTTCTCCATCTCAGCTATCTGGAGTGAAAATTTTTGTTCTCTCTATTCTCGAACCTCCAGAGGAGTCGTAGGATTGAGCCTTTCTTTCAACTCCTCAATTTCTTGCTTATATCTGTCAATTATTTGTGAAATTGTGTTGATCTTCTCCTATTAACTCCTCTTAGGTGCTTGCACATTGTCTAGGATTGGATCATATACCATTTTTAATCCATGTTCTAGTTTATTTTCACATTATTTCTCCTCCTCTTTCTTCAAGAGTTGATCACATGTGATTTGTAACATTTCAGTGAGTCCTCTACCCACCTCCAAGTTGGTTGCATCCGCATGCACCCTGGATTTCACTTCTTGCATTGTGATGGGCTAGAGTTCACATAGTGCCTTGGTGGGTATTTGTGCCATGACAACTTCAAATTTCTTCGTATCCCCCATGGGTTTGTGGGCAGTCTCCTAATCCATTTTGATCATTTGGTGTGTGACTGTAAATGTATCCATGCCTTGTACTACATTTTGTATGGTCTCCTCTCCTTCTTTCTACACAGGGGGTCGATGTGTCCTTTCCTATTGATGCGATGTGGCCTATGGTACTACTTGGATCCATACTTATTGTAGAGTTTCATGGATTTCAATGAGCTTGGCCATGATCTATTCTCTCTATGCCTTTTCAATACATACCACTTCTCCCCCCTATCTTGGACCTTGTTAGCAACTGAATCGATATCATCCTCTATTAGGGTGATGATTGGGTCTTCCGTGATGTACTTCCTCTTTTTGCGCACCTCTTTTTCCTATGCTAGCCTCCTTATTTTATGTGAGGGATGCACCCCACTTGTTGTACCATGCACCCTCTCTTTCCTAGCCTATGAATTAACTCGCTTTTCATTCTATGGTTGGCTGGTTTTTCTTGTCATCGTTGTTGTCCTCGGTCTTTTCGGTACTGTGCTTCTTTCGGAAGGCTTATTCCATGCTGCATCCTTTATAGTATTATCAGCTCGGTTGTTTGTTCTCATTGAGGAACCTACTTCAGCCTTGCCCTTGGGCTTGGAGGATTGTGTTTTGACTGGCCTAGTTGATGGTTTTGTTACTGGTATTTTCCACTGCGCAGGCCAATATTTGACTATCGAATCAACTTCTTCCTTGGTGACACAATATTGCATTTCTATCCATGCCTTATTTGGATCCCTTGTAGCCTAGATCCATATGTGGTGCATGAATTCCTTGAACCTAGCTATCCCTTATGTCTCTTGGATTACCTCCAAACATATGTGCCACACATTAGTTATGTGTTGTTGTATTTCTTCCAACAACATTGCAAAAACTATGTTGTTTTCTTGTTGAGTTTTGTTATCCTTGGCCTGCCAAAGGGGCTCATATCTGGCAGCATAAAATTTCCCTTTCCTTATCTAGGAAATATGAGAAATTTAGCTCATTCCACCCTGACAAAGCTATAAAAATTATCATCCAGGAGTAATGGAACTTGGTTCCATTATCCTATGCATATCTACAATATACCAAAAAATGGTTTAGTAGGTATGGTGCCCAGCTGAACATTACTCCTTTCGCGCACTACACAACTACCACAATAACTCTTGCTGGTGCTTCTTCTTTTCAAAATTTCCTCAATAGTTTACAATACGTAAGCTTGCTAGAAAACCTTGTCGTCGTCCTTAACATCCTTACGTAAGCTTGCTAGAAAACCTTGTCGTCGTCCTTAACATCCTTGCTCACAATGCCTCTATTATCCCGACTAGTGTCAAACTGCATTTTGACAAGCTCTGTGATTTGCTTCTCACATGCCTTGTTATCCAAGTATTCCTCTGGCTGTGTGTTGAATGTAGGTAGTCCTGTGATCTTGGAAATCAGTGCCACATCTAGTTGTACTAGCTTATCCATCCGTCGAATTCCTTCATGTACATGGGCCACTAGTTGTTTGACGCAGAGCCCGACATTTGTACCGTGCCCAAAGTGCAATATATCTAATAGGTTCATGATGTTAGAGTTGTACAACCCCATTATCCACTGTGCAAGATCCATTATTGGTTTACCCACGGGTCCTATTTCCCCTGTGTTTGTTAAGTATGTCTCCTCAGCCAAATCTAGGAATTTGGTCGCGTCACACACATCGTGGTCTGATTATCTAAGTTTGGGTACCTTTCCTAGCATATCATCCACAATGACCACTACGTCTGGGAGATATGGGAGTGTGATATCATCCACAATGACCACTACGTCTGGGAGATATGGGAGTGTGATATCCACAGTGTCCCGTGCCTTTATTTTCTTTCCCATAACAAATCAGTCTGCCTCTCTTGTGTCTGTGTTCTCTTCTTCCCTCTCAAATTTTCGACTAGCCAGTGATATCCTCGACCAACACCTCCTCTCCTTCATGGGTTTGTCGTGGTCCCATTTTTTCATTAGGCTTCATATATGTCTTAGTTTTAGGGTTTGGAATACCATTCTGGGCCCTAGAACTCTACCCTATTTCACCTTGCGTCACTATCGATGTTTCCTATTCAACCCGTGTGACGTTGATCGATTATGTGTCTGACATGGTGACATCTTCTAGCTCGACCACATTCTCCGGTTGTCTCATTCTTTCCTTGCACCTCTGACCTTACAAAGTAACCCATACATACTGTCCTGGAGCGTCGAACTTCGGTGGGCTCATCTTCTCTCCAATTCACACACTCATTTTCTTCTTTGTAAAATTCTAGCTAGGGCACACTCTTTGTATCTCGCTCTGTGCTAAAAAATTACTAAGTGTTGAATAAACACAAGCTTTCCTCCTTTTATATACTTGGTTGTATGTGTTTTTCACTTTTTGTGTGCATTTGCACCAAGTGTAATTTTTCCTACACGCTGCCTTCTGATATTGTCACAGTAATTGTTTCTTTGTAAAATTCTAGCTAGGGCACACTCTTTGTATCTCGCTCTGTGCTAAAAAATTACTAAGTGTTGAATAAACACAAGCTTTCCTCCTTTTATATACTTGGTTGTATGTGTTTTTCACTTTTTGTGTGCATTTGCACCAAGTGTAATTTTTCCTACACGCTGCCTTCTGATATTGTCACAGTAATTGTTACGCGCAACTTTTTTTGCGCATTCTTGTGGTGTAGTCAATTTTTGCGTATTTTTTTGTGTTTCTTCCTTTTTCTATTTTTGTATTCATTTTATCTCCTTTTTACCCTTTTTTCTTTATTTTTATCAATTTTCTATCATAATCTCTACTATAGTACACTATATCCATGCCTTCTCGTTGCATTGTAACTTTTAAGGGTTAGTAAGTCGATTTTCCTTGTATAGTTTCAGTCAACTACCATTGATAATTCCTTTTAGTTTTGTTCCTCCCCAATCTTTTAGCTATACAGATACCCCATCTGTGAGATTATTTATTTCATATGTCCCTAGCCAATGCAGTCTAAACTTACCAGGGTGTTGAAATTTTTTATTGTCATAGAGAAAGACTAGGTCTCCCTCCTTAAAACTCTTCGAGAAAGACTAGGTCTCCCTCCTTAAAACTCTTCTTTTTAATATGTCTATCCTATCAGGATTTGTCTCTTGCTTTCTTTACTTCCTAGTGAAATCCTGCTAGAATTCTATCCTCTTCTATTTCCATTAGTTTAGTTAACCTTTCATGTACTGTGCCCCTTTATGTCATGTTGGTAATTACTGCTACGCACAAACTGGGTACCATAAATTCTAATGGCACCACTGCTTCTTTCCCATACACCAATATGAATGGTGTATGTCCTGTCAACTTCTTTCATGTGTTCCTATATGCCCATAATATTGTTGGTATTTTCAAGTCCCAATCATCCCTATTGACATTGCATATTTTAGTAAGAGCATTTTCCAACATCTTATTGAAATCTTCTACTGTTCCATTTTCCTGAGGATGATATGGTGTACTCTTCTCGTGATAGACTTGAAACTCCTTAGTCATATCCCTGATGGTATTATCAATAAAATGAGTGCCTTGGTCACTCATCAAAATCTTGGGACATCCAAATTTTGTGATCACTTTCTCAAGCAAGAAGTGTGTTGTTGTCTCTGTGCTATAGTCTTTGACAAGTGTTGCTTCTTCACATCATGTTAAGTATAATATCACAATAATGATATATATAGCTCCTGACCTTTTTGCTAGTGTATTAATAGGTCCCACAAAGTCTATTTCCCATTTTTCAAATACATGTAGAGTCACTTGTGGTCTTAGAGGAATCTCATCCCTTCTGTTGGGCTTGCCAACCCTCTGACAGACATCACATTTCTGGCAATATTCCTTGGCATCTTTATGGACTGTTGGACACCATAATCATGTGAGAAATACCTTATGTGTGATATATTTACCTGCATAGTGTCCTCCATCTATAACTTCATGAGATTCTACAAAAAATTTGGGACTTTCATCTTCCAATACACACCTTCTCAAAATTCTATCTGTGCCCATTTTGTATAAATTTCCTCCAATAAGTTGATAGTCTATAAATCTGACTATCATATTTTCCTTTTGCACAGTGATAAGGTCTTTTGGCGCAACCAATGCACTTAATTATTCAATAATATCAACAAAGTATTCATCAACTACCTGTACTGAAAATAGTTGTAGATCATGGAAGTTGTCTTCCAAGTTAGTAGGTTCTTCTCCATTAGTTACCCTTGATAGGTGATCAGGTCATGCATTCAGCTTCCCTGGTTTGACTATCACTTCGAAATCAAATTATTGGAACAATAATAGCCATCTACATATCCTCCCCCTCCTACACTGGCTTGTTGACTAGATATTTGAGGGCATAATGGTATGTGAACATTTTAAAGTGTTTACCCAATAAATAGTTCCTGAATTTCTAAAGTGCATATACCATGGCTAGGCCTTCTCTTTCTGTGGTGTTGTAGTTATACTATGATTTTGACAACTTTCTTCTTGAAAAGGCTATAGGATGGTTTAAGTCCCCTTCTCCTGGCTATGCCAAAATTTCTCCAAGTGTTATGGATGATGCATCTACATGCACATGAAATGTCTTTTCCCAAACTGGGAGTATTAGTATAGGTGTTGTTACCATATTTTGTTTTAAAGTGTCCAATCCTTGCTGACAATCCTCATTCCACTAAAATATGGTGTCCTTCTTTAATAGGTTTTCCATTAGTGTAGTAATATGTGCATACCCATTTATAAACTTCCTATAATAGCCTGTATGTCCCAGTGTTACTCTTAACTAGTGCACTGACTATGGTGGTGGTAAATTTACAATGACTGCAATATTAGCAGGTTCCACTAGTAAACCTTGTTTACACACTATATGTCCCAACAATATCCCAAA
>CBVK0102045374.1:0-11110 GCA_900067695.1 Picea abies
CAGTATGCTTTGCTTGACACTTGCGACACTTGTGAGCAAAATGCGACACTATCGAAGTGAGTAATTTCGATGTGTAACAATCTCATCGAGTCAATGCTTCCAAGTCATTTTTCATGCCTCACAATGTTCAAGGGAAGTTTCATCCCAAATCAAGCACTCTAAAGTATTACCAACCTTCATCCTTGTGTTACTTTTTTCTACTTTTATATATCATCTTACATCACTTTCCTGTGCTAGTTTCATGTCGATGATGGGTGACATATCCTGGCCCTCCTTCGACGAGATTGTTCATGTCGAATTCAACACATTGTATGATAATTAGACTTATAAAACCATTAGTACCTTGGAAACTGCATGCCCTAATGGAATATCTCCTCACTTTCAATAGTAGGTTTACATCATTGGCCTCTTATCGAATGATTCCATGAATGTTCGACTTCGTCGAATTTATTCACATTTGTTATAATGCACTAGATTACCTTCTGATTCATTTTCATTATTGGTGATTACTCTCGCACTTGTTAACAATATACATCGATGACCGATAATAAAGTGGTTTCTACCATGTTCGACATCAATACATCTATTCATGTGGCTAGAATTGTACCATTTTGGGATTGATACGAAGACTGTGGTAACCCCTTAGGCACTCACCTTTGTTACATGCCTCACCTAGGTTGCGATGGAGATTATTTTAGTACTTAGAAAATTCTAGTATGGCCATCATGTTGGTGATCTCAGTGATATATATGTTGTCACATAGATCCACTTCATATTGTTCTATGGCTATGCTTTTGGCATATCATAGCTCCACTGTGTGATATTTCATGGCTATGAACCGATCGAGTCATGGAGGTATGGATCCACACTGTATTTTTGGTGGCCATGTCCTTAGTCAATGCTTTCATGGATACATAGTGTATTGGTCGGTGACCATTCTTTGAGTCAATTTATTCCAAGAATGGGTATTCCTACCTCAAGGATGATACACATATACTATTTGATGTTTGTGTGTAGCTTCCACCTAGCTCTCCATTCCAACACCCTTGCACATATATGTTTGTAAAGTGTTTTGATCATCAATTTCTCTTCTAACATCACACTTTAGGGGGCATCTGATACACACCTATTTGTCACACTACCAAGTGTCGCACTTAAGCGTCACACTTTACCAAGTTATTTGTCACACTACCAAGTGTCGCACTTAAGCGTCACACTTTACCAAGTGTCACACTCAAATGTCACAATTTCATCACCATCTGGGATTTTTGTCATAATTCTTAAACATGTTGGAGGGGAAAACTATCATTTGGAGGTAGAAATACTATCTTTCACCTTGACCTTTTTGCCTTTTTTGAGTATTATCGATCCCCTTGCCAAATGTAGAGAAGGATGAACCCTTGTCATCGCTCCCTGCTTAGTTTGAGGGGAGCAATACTATCATCATTTGCTCATTTTTAGGGGAGTGATGAAATGGTTACAACAATCATACCTTATTTTGAGGGGTTTTTTCCAGTAAGTTTCATTCAATTAGTGGTTGGTTCAAGCTGACATCTATCTAAGAAAAGGTCAATATTTTATGTTCAACCAAATCCTCATTTGATCCTATCCTTTCCTCAAATTATGCTATGGTTGTTATGACTCAATTCCTATATAGTGAAGGCCATTCTTGGGTGAAAAAGGGGGAATAAATTTAGAGTATCTTATTTTTGGTCTTGTGACATTTAAAGTTTTGGAAAAGGAGATCTTGGAGGAGATATTACAACATCGACACAAAAGTTGTAAGTGATTTATTTCTTTCCTTATAATATAACTTGGCCTGTTCCCCTCATGCATGTGTTTCATATTGTATGCATGTTTATTTTTTCTTAGTTCGATATAGATAGATCTATTTTTCTTGACAGTGTATTGTGGAAGCAAGAAGTATTGTTTTGTCTCTTGTAGAGTTTCTCTTGCACCGAGAGCTTAGACATTAAGATCAAGGGTTGGAGCAGCAAGGAAAACTGACTGAAAGGAGGTAGTTCATCTATCCCATTCTCTCATATTCTCTTCTGATTCTATTTGTAGCCATACATAATAGATTCAAGGGGAAAGTAGGGAACAATTTTTTACCTTTTGTATTGTATCAAGGGAGTCTTGATCCAAGGGTTGTTTCATTTATCAATAGGGGATGCATTTCCACAATAGAAATGGGGGAGCCTACTCGGGAGCACTCATTTTATTTTTTCTTTAGTTTTTGCTATCCCTTTGAATTTGTGTTTATTGCTTGATATTTTTAGATTGTATGCATATTATTTGAATTGCCCCCTTCCCTCATCATCATTGAAAATATTACTCAGTCAAGAACTCAACCCTTTCTCATATCTGGGTGAGGCTTTTGTTTTTTTCACCACTTTACAGACATTACCCCACCCTATAAGGGAATAGAGGGTGAAAACATCCTGATTATCCCCCTCTCTTAGTGTCTGGGGGAGTGATAAAACCTTGATCATTTCCTTTTCCACAATGTTACAGTGGCGATAATCATCTCTTTACATGGATTTTGAGCTTTCCTTGCCTCTTTTTTGTCATATTTATATTGTAGAACCTCATATTAGAGTCCTTCATGCATGATTGTGGATTTGTTTGATTAAATATCAATGATTATCATATTTTTGTTTCCTCTTTCGAGTTTCCATCTCCTATGAAGTTGTGAAGTGTACATGAATTTCCTAGGTTAATTCAATCCTTTGGCCAAGTCTATGTCATCAGTAGTTTGATCCTTATCAACTGTAGGCATTGAAATTTAAGTCACCTTGATTCCAAGGCCTTGCAGGTGTTTTACTTGTTTTCTTTTGAATTCTTTTTGATTGATTTGGGGATTGCATATGTTTCATTAAGCCTTGTTGTTGAGTTTCTCTCTTATATTCTTGGGAAAAATTATAATCCCTTGATTGCACTCCTAAACAATTTTCCCTTGATGCAACGTTGCGTTGATATTTGATCTTTTCTAGTCAAATTTTGAGGTTTCAAAATGTGGTTTTCCTTTACTTTAAAGTTTTTGTTCTTGTTTGAACATGTGCTGGAGGAATTCTTGCATTTGAATTCTTTAAGTTCTTGTCAACTTTTTGAGTGCACATTTTGTTTGCATCTTTTTTCTTCGTGAACATTTTCATAGTCGTTGAATTATTTTGTTTTGTTTGAAACTCAGTAAGGAAAAACGAGTTTCATTTGAAGTTATTTCATTGCATTTGAAAAACAAAGAAAATAAAATCTTGCATTCTAGAGGGGCCATGTTCAAGACCACACTTTAGAGAGAACTAAATTGCATTGGGAATATGCATATGGGAAATCAAAAGACTATCCTCTTTACCATAGCTAGAATTCATCAAAAATGAAATTTTTGCATTTCATTTTTCTGCACATTTTAGAGTCAATTCATAACATCATCTAGTCCAATTTTGATTACCCTATTGAGTAATAAACAAACATGAAAAGGAACTAGGCACATAATCTAAAATAAATTAGAATTTTTTTTCTTTGATATCAAACCAACAAGTCTAGGATTTTAGATCCTTGATAGTAGGGTGGAGAGTTAACTCTTTAAGGCCATAGGAATAAGACTATATAATACTAGAGTGTGTAAAATTTAGTAGTAGAAATCAACATTAGTCAAGACAGATCCTCTCAAATAAGAGTCAAACACAAGGTCATGTGAAGCGATAGGTTGAGATTTACCCTCTTTTGATTACCTAGTTAGTGGGACTATCGCACGTTTCGGGCTTTGAAGAGTGGTAGATCCTTGGGGTGACGCCACTTCTTCTTAGTTTTGGGTTGTGGATTTGTGTTTTCCATTCCCATGCCCATTTGTTAGTCTTGATTGTTGATTGTACACCCTCAATCGTTCATTGTGAATTGGTTAACATAGTAACCTCTCCTAGGATTCCACATAGGGGACTAAAATGGGGAAGCCTTCTGCAAGGAAGGCTCCTTGTGGTACCTATGACATACTTTAAATATTTGCTTCGGTGATTCGAGAGGGTATTTTCTTGCGGTCTCTTACTACACCTTGGGAGATTGTTGCATGGAGGTTATCGTAACTATTTCTTGTTTCTTTTTTGATGGCCTCATCTCCCATATCCTAAAGATCGTTACTTCCTTTCTCCCTATCACAAGGGATTTGTTTGGTTTCTCTTATCTTATAGTGACTTTGGTAGTGTTTTCTCTTTGGCGTTTAGCAGACCCTAGGTTGAATCTATGTCTATTGAAAAAGTTCCTAAGGTTACCAACCAAGGGACCCCTTTTCACGGGGAACCTTATTCTCTTCCTTGTTTTGGAAATGTTGGTCCTGCCTACATCTTTACAGTGACTCTTCCTAGTTTCATTGTGGGGTTACCAATATGGTTTTTTCCACTCCCGTGGTCCCAAATTCCCTTGTTGATGCCCAATAAATCTCTCCACCTCACAAAATAAACTTCCTATTGATCCTTTCCCTTCTTCACCCATCACATCTTCTTACCTTTCTTCTTCCTCGCCTGGTGAAATCCTTGATGCTAGTATCCAAGAGGCTAATAAGAAGAAGAAAAGGAAGAACAAAAAGAATAAAAATAATCAAGCGGGTAATCAACCAACCACTGTTATGAGTGTTGATAATCTTGAAAAGCCTACCAACATAGGTCAGAGGCCCAAATTCCCTTGAAGGATTTGTAAGGGTGACCACCTTATGAAACGTTTCCTTGGTATTCCTAAGGTATTAGAAGTGTGGTCCATGAGTTCCCAACAAACCATGTCACTAGTTGCTACAATTCATGTTGGTGACAACCCATCAACCATTGATCATAAGGTAGGGGAAAAAAGGGGAAAGTCAGGATTCCTTATCGGTTATGTGGCTAAATTCACTTTAATTACCTTTTCCCTCATATGGATGAAGCTTCAGAATTGTTGGAAGACATTTCTTTTTTCCAAGAAACAACCTCCAAGTGCTTCCCATGAGTCCTCTCTCAACCAACCATTGGTTGATGAAGTGGTTGGTATGATTCAATCCTAGGTCGATCCCACTCTTCCCTTAGATATTGAAGTGGATACCACTTAGTTTTTTTTTGTCACTTCATATTCTTCCAGCTAAGGGGGAATTTCACCCATTTTAATAGAACTCTCTCCTAGTACTAGGGTCATTTCCCTCGATCGGAATAGGTTGGAGAATCCTCACCTTCCTTCATGCCTACCTTTCCAAATCATTGTGCAAGTTTGTGATATGATAACACATTGCACTATTGTTGACGAAGGCTCTTCTATAACAATTCTATCCTCAATCATTTGGAAATCTATGGTTTCCCATCATCTTGTGTTTGTTACCCATCATCTATTGTATTTTAATAGAATATCTAGTGAACCTTTAGGGATCCTTCCTCAACTTGCCATCACCTTAGGAGGGAAAATTGTCTGTATCAATGTTATGGTAGCACATGTCCCCTTGGAATTTAATTTACTCCTTGGGAAGGACTATGTCTATGCTATGAAAATTTTCATGTACACACTCTTTTGAGTTATGCATTTCCCTCATGATGGAAACATTGTGACCATTGATCAGTTTTCATTCATTAGTCTTGATCTAACTGTCGACCATCCAAATTCCTTGAATGTTCCTTATATGAAAGTGATATCACTCCCTCCACATGTTAATTATGTTGTATCGTGTCCCATGCCTTCAACTTATAATGAGAAGGAACCTCTCATTATATGCTCAACTTCTTTAGACTCTTTTATGGTAGTTGACATAGTGAAATATTCAATGGGGGATTTGGAGCCCGATGTTTTCCCTATTACCACTATTGAGTCTCTTTACATACATTATTTCTATAGCATTGTTATTCCATGTGATGAATATCTCTTGGAAGCCATGGTCAAGACACATGAGCATAGTTCTCTTTATGTGTCAATATCATTAAAAAATGAAATAGATAACCATGACCACAGTTCATTGTCTGTGTCAAGATCATTAAAAAATGAAATAGACCCCCCTCCAATTGAGTCACGTCTTCCACTAGATCTAGTACCTAAAGCTTCATTTCTCCTTCCTATGTTATTTGATCCTCTTTCTTCCTCCCTCTCTAGTGAACCTATTACTTTAGTATTTAGGAGTCTAATCGGGTGCAGAAGAAGAGTCAACGAATGAAATGAAGCTTGGGGGTCATGTTTCTAGCCTCTGGACATCATGTTAGAGTTAAGCCGCTATCTTTTGTTGATCGTGATGGGGGAAAGGTACCAGACTCTAGACATCATGTTGGGAAAAACCTGCCAATGGGTATCACTCAAAGCACCAACCTGTAGACATCACGTTGAGAAGAAACCCGTCAATGGGTATCATTATTATCATAGTTCATTTTTTATTTCAAGCTCATTAAAAATGAAACCAAGCTCGAGCAAAATTCCATTTTATTCTTCAATCTCGTTAAAAAATGAAGGAGACACTTCAAGCATAGTTCATTCTATGTTTCAATATCATTAAAAAATGAAGGACACATCTTATTGTCTTCTTAATGGTTGCACTTGCTACTACTTCATTGTTATTTTTCATCTTGCTTCCTTATGACCATTGCAATTATGATTGACGTTAGCCGTTCACATCATGTTGCTCCCATTTTTCAGTTACCCTCTACAGGGGCATGCTACTGTGAGTGGTCCTTGCTTGCTATTCCATATCATAGTGATATCTTAGGAGTTGTTCCTCCCATTGGAAATTAGTTGCATGCCAGTTGTTCTGTCTAGACGATATTCGTCTTTGTTCTTTCTCATGCTCATAAATACATGTGAATAAGTTACCATGTATAATTTTATCACTTTTTCATTCTTGTAAAATTCCCATGAAAAAGGAACTCTTTGGAGTCTCCTTTAAGTTATTTTTAGACTCTCTAAACATGAAAATATTCTTGAGTGATCTTGTTTCCTTTCACACTCATTACAAGGATTTGAAAGGGCATCTATTTGGTGTAAGTTTAACCCTTTTTTGGACCGAATGGACTAATTATGAAAAATGAATACTCTATTCAACCTTGGATAGAATAGTTTTCCCTTGTATTGTTTTATACTTTTTTGGGCTCGAGGGACTAATATTACAAACAAGAACACCCCTAGATTCTTCTTTAAGATATTTTCAGACTCTCTAAAGGTGAAAAGAGCGTCAATTTTATCTTCTCCAGGCTCGTAAAATTATACATTGGAGGACCCATATGGGAACAAACCTCTCCTTCTTCAGGTTTGTTAAATATGTGATGAGGGACTCATCAAACATGAGATATTTTGAGCATATGTTATTCTCCTCAAGCACTTTAAAAAAAGAAAGAGGTACTCATTGTTCACTGTGGGAGAAAACTTAATGGAAGTGGGTCAATGTTTTGGAAAGCATTATGGAAGTCATTTGCTGTCTCCCTTGAATGTGGAACCTGTTTGTGTCTTCTCTTATAGTTGGGTAATTTTCTTGTCTTTGAGTCATACCAATCCTATGAGTCATTATACACATTTGTCACACTCTAAGAGTTCCCCAATTATCATTATACTATGTTTTGGTCTATATCTCATTGAGTCAATGCTGCAAAGTCATTTGTCATGCCTCACAATGTTCAAGGGAAGTTTCATCCCAAATAAAGGACTTTGTAGTATTACCAACCTTCATCATTGTGTCAATTTGTGCTCATTTTATATATTATCTTAGATCACTTTCCTATGTTATTTTTGTGTCGATGATGGGGGACACATCCTATCCCTCCTTTGATGAGTCTTTTCCTGTTGATTCAACACATTGTTTGTGAATTAAACTTATAAACCAGTTAGTACCTTGGAACCTGCATGCCCCAATGGAAAGTGTCCTCACTTTCGACATTAGGTTTACATCATTGGCCTTTGATCGAATGATTCAATGAATTTTTGACTTCAACCCATTTATTCACGTTTTTTAGAATGTACTAGAGTACCTTGGGAGTCATTTTCATCATTAGTGATTTTCGTCACACTTGTTAACAATATACATCATTGCCCGGTAATAAAGTGGTTTCTACCATGTTCGACATCAGTACATCTACTCATGTGGCTAGAATAGTACCATTTTGAGATCAAGATGAAGACTTTGGGAACCCCTTAGGAATGCACCTATGTTACATGCCTCACCTAGGTTGTGATGGAGATTATTTGAGTACTTAGAAAATTCTAGTATGGTCATCATGATGGTGATCTCATTGATATATATGTTTTCACATAGATCCACTTTGTATTGGTCTGTGGCTATGCATTTTTCATATCTTATCTCCACTGTGTATTATTTCGTGGCTATGACCCGATCAAGTCATGGAGGTATGTATCCACATTGTATCTTTGGTGAACATATCCTTAGTCAATGATTTCATGGATCCAGAGTGTATTGGTCGGTGACCATTCTTTGAGTTAGTTTATTCCAAGCATGGGTATGCCTACCTTGGGGATGATACATATATATTATTTGATGTTTTTTTGTAGCTTCTACCTGGCTCTCCTATTCCAACACCCTTTCACAGATATTTTTGTAAAGTGTTTCGACCATCAGTTTCTATTCTAACCTCACACTTTAGGGGGAACATGCTACACACCTGTTTATCACACTACTAAGTGTCTCACTTAAGAATCAAGCTTTACCAAGTGTCACACTTAATGGTCGCAATTTCATCACCATGTGGGATTGTTTGTCATAATCCTTAAACATGTTGTTGGCAAATATTTAATAGACAACGAATGCTTGTCATTGATGGCAAGTACTAGACAATAAATTCTTGTCATTGATGGAAAGTACAACAGTGGAGATGGCATGAGTATAGGAAGTTTGTAATCAACAGAAAAACAAAAGATAAGTTCAGAGAGGTCGAATGATCAAATGTGAATGATCAAAAGCAGTGAATGATCGAAGGAAAAACAACATTGATCGAGTAATCGAAGAATCTCTGATCATTGAAGAGGAGGAAAATAGAAGATAAGTTTAGAGAGGTCGAATGATCGAAGGCGAATGATCGAAGGCAGTGAATGATCAAAGGAAACACAACATTGATCGAGTAATCGAAGAATCTCTGATCATTGAAGAGGAGGACTTAATTTGGGTCGTCAGATCAAAGTTTGATCTGGACCATTGTTTCTAGCCCATGTCAGAGTTTCGGGGATCGAGAGTTGGATATGTCAAAGTTTCTTAACATAAGGAATCCCAATATCACGATATGCGAAATCGCGATTTAATCTGAGCCGTAATATTAAGGTTTAATATGGACCGTTGATTCCAGTCCATGTCGGATTTTTGGGGATCAAGATTTGGAGATGTCAAAGTTTCTTAACATAAGGAATCCTGATATCGCGATATGCGAAATCCTGATATCGCGATATGCGAAATCACGATTTAATCACAGCCATTGAATTCAGATCATATCTGGACCGTTGATCCGACCCCATGTCCAAGTTTCGTGAATCAGGAATTTGAAGTGACAAAAACACTGGACATCAAGGATGTCGAAATCGCGATTTAATTGCAGCCATTGAATCGAGATCAGATCTAGACCATTGATCCAACCCCATGTCGAAGTTTCATGAATCGGCACTTTGAAGTGACAAAAACACTGGACATCAAGGATGTCGAAATCGCGATATGCGAAATCGCTATTTAATCATAGTCATTGAATAGAGATCAGATTTGGACCATTGATCTAACTCCATATCGGAGTTTTGCGAATCGCGACATGGAGAGGCAAAGAACCCAATGCAAGAATAATGCCGAAATCGTGAAATCGCGATTCAATCGTAGCCATTGAATCAATCACATCTGGACCATTGAATGATAGGACATGTGGCAAGTGATTGAAATTTTGCTAACTTGGGGTCAACGAAGCATAGTGTAGAAAATCACGAAATGAGAAATCGCAAAAGCGCTTTTTTGCATAGGCGCTTGGTTATGACCATAGTCCTATTGGGGAAGGAGCTAGTGCAGAAAATTTCTGCATCGGGACTTTGAAAATCACGAAATGAAGTGTTGAGACACTCAACACAGGATTACTAAAATGTTGTAACCCGATTTAAAGGCAATCTCAATAAAGTTCATCCAACAGCGCAGATAAATGGGAATATGATCGAAGGGTTACTGTTCTCTCTCTCACAGTTAACTTTTCAGTTACAAATCTGTTAGTGAAACAGACTCATGATTGCCAAATAGTTGGTGTTTCAGTTGCTTGGACCGTGATCTTTCATTTTCCAAAGAGAATGTGAAGTGGAACCATTGTGGAGGTGTGTATAAAAGAAAATGAGATAGACTGTGTCTGGTTAATTGTTCTGCATGAAAATAAATGAAGCTGTAAGAAAGGGAATACGAGAGCATGCACAGTGTGAGACTAAGAAGATGCGTAGTGTGAGATAAAGCTCAGAAAAGTGTAATAGATGATGAAGAAAATATGAAGTAGAGCAGAATGACAGAACGAGTTGATGTAGATCAGACCTGTTGAACAGACAGAGGAAGAGAAGAACAGAAGAACAGTTTGTAGAAGACTGGATTTACAGAACAAAGAAAGATTGGTAAGAATTTATTCATCTGCATAGTTGAATGCTTATTTATTTATTCTATTGTAGGGAGGTTGGGAGGTGCTCGGGAGGACTATCATCCTCAAAGGTTCAAGTGAGAGATTGAACACAGGAAGTTGTAGCTTCCATTTGGTTTCATCCAGAGAAACCAGGGTGGCAGGGTGGTGCAAGGGAGAACAAGTGTTCTCTGTTATAAAGGTTGGAGCCTATGTAACTGGAAGTTGGTGCTTCCATCTAGTTGGTGCTGGAACATATAGGGATTTGGTGCTTCCTTCTAGTGGGTGCTAGAGAAACCAGAGAGTAGGTGCTTTCAAACAAGTTGCAGCTTGTAAAACAGAGGTAGAAGCCTCATATAGAGTTGGAGCTCAATTAAAGATGATGTCCAGAACTTAAAAGACTGGCTATCATTTCAAAGAAGAAGATGTTTTCTCCCTTTATGGGTTTCCTCATGAAAATCCGTCTCTGTGTATACCTTATGTGTGATTGATGATTTTTATTTTTACTTTCCATATACTGTATAATGTTGATGATCACTTGAAGAAAGATTAAGAAT
>CBVK0102045412.1:0-10283 GCA_900067695.1 Picea abies
ACACAAGTGAAATGTTGTTACATTATATCTAGGGTATTCACCACTCTTATCTTCAAACTTTGGTATATCAGAAGGCTTTTTGGTAGGGACCGGAGGCCAACTAGGGTTATGATGAATCGTATTATTCATTAGATTTAAAAAATATGGAAAATGAAGGGCTGTCAAAAAGGGTAGTCTATGTTGTGACATCAAGGTAGGAACCACAAGATTAAAAATCTCGATTGAATGGCAGCCTAAAAATATGGCCCTGAATTGAAACTGGCACCAAGCTTCTAGGAAGAGCTCACAAACTGACCTGGATTTTGATGAAAACTAGGATTTATGGAACTGGTGAAGTGGAAACCTCCACTTGTCTTCCCTCCAGAAAATTGAAAAGGATTAGATACTGACAACATCCCTTGCAAAGGAACAAACCCTGACATTGGATTCCAGTGAGACTAGAAAGGGTTTCCCTTGCCAACATAGTGGATGGGGAGAAAGTCAGATTCCCAAAAGCACCATAGAGATAGAACGGTGTGGAACTGACCAAAACGTTGGATGGAAAATCCCTTTCTCCCACCACTAGAAGTACTAGTCCCTATCGTGGGCCTAGAAAAATGGAATAAACCACCTCCAAGCAAAGGATTCATTATGGATATGTGCCCCCTAGTGTAAGGGAAATTTTTCCAAGGAGCTATAGAAGTCTCTAGAAAAGGAAAATCTTGCAAAGGAGTTGATGAACTCCCTGCTCTCGAGCTAGAACCTTGAATAAATGGTTGGGATGGGATTGTTAGGTAGGTGTTATATTCTTTTCATGTGTGTGGGGGGGTGTGTCAAATGTGATGGTTGCATCTGACGATCCCTTCACCTATTGTTCTTTATGGGTGTGTGCGTCGAGCGCTTTCCTAGGGGGTCTCGGGGGGGGATATGCCCCCCTAGTTACACAAAGTGTTCAAATGTGGGTGGAAACTCGAAGCCAATGAGGTCTCGGGTAGCACCCCAATTTTTTTTTCTTTTGGCGTATTTTTCTATTTTAGCGCTTTTTTCTATTTTTAGCGGTTTCTAAATTAATCCTAGATTAAGGGATTAGGGTTTTGGTAGTTGTGGAATACCTAAAATATTGTGTAGATATCGTATTGTGAATGGTGAAATTAATGAAATTAAGAGTTTAGAGGTGTGGCACCAAGGAAGGATGGTTTTGTCCCAGTTAAGGGTTTCCAACATAAATATCTATGTATTGTATGTGTGAGCCATTGATTAATTTTTGTTTTGCTTAGAATCTATATGCATTTTTTTTCTTAGAATCTATATGCATTGTTTTACTTCATAGGTTTAAAACCTAGCATGTGGTATCAGAGCATGTTTTTGGCTTCAGGGGTATGCCTTTATTTCTAAGGGTTTGGATCGGTCTCGATAGATCAATTTTATCTTAGGTTTGTGATAAACTCAGGTTCAGTGGGAGATTTGCAGTGGTGATCCGTACGTTGAAAGAGAATGACACGTAGTTCTAGAATCGAGATTGAGAAATTCAACGGCAAAAACTTTGAGCTATGTAATCTTAAGATGGAGGACCTTCTTGTAGACAGAGAAAAATGGATCATTTTGGATCTTGGTACACGACCTATTGGTACACAGCCTATAGGCACACAAATTACTAGTACACAAACTACAGATACACAAAATACTAGTACACAAACTACTAGTACTCAATCTATTAGTATGTCGCAAGAAGATTGAGAGAAGATGGACATAAGAGAAAGGAGTACGATTCGAGTCTACCTGGATGATTCGGTGTTATTGAATGTGTTGAGAGAATCTAAGTCCAAGGAACTATAGTAAAAGTTGGAGAAATTGTATCAATTAAAGTACCTAGTAAACAAGTTGTTTCTTCGAAAGAATTTATATCATCTTAGGATGGAAGATGGAGATTTTGTGATAGAGCATATAAATGCCTTCAATACTCTGGTAAATCAACTTGGATCTGTTAATATTACTCTTGCAAAATAATATGTGTATTACTTTGTTATGTTCTTTTCCAGACTCTTGGGATAATCTGGTTGTAGCAATTGGTAGTACTACTCAATCTGTAATGAAGTATGGGGATAGGTTTCATCCTTGTTATCATAAGAGATGAGGTGGAAAATAATGGACAGTCATAGCACAAATTCTTTATTTGTAAGAGGTCATCCCAAAGATAGGGATGCATATAAGTCTTCAGGAGGGAGATCCAAATCTAAAGGTATATTTAAATCCCTAGGAAAATATTTGAGGAAATGTTGGAAATGTGGTATAGCTTGGAATTATAAGAAGTATACCAGCTTTAAGAAAGATGATAAATAAAAGGGATTTGATGATTCATCTTCCACAGAGGCGAAAACCTTCACAAAAGAAGGAGGTGATGTTTACTTGGCATCAACAGGTACACATGCAAATCGTGATGTATGGTTGATCGACTTAGGTGCATCATTTCATGTGACTCCTCACAAGGAGTGGTTTAGTGAATATGAAAAGTATGATGGTGATGATGTCTTCCTAGGATATGAATTAATAGAAAAAATCACGGGACATGGAAGGGTTAAGTTGTTGTTGAAATATGGAAGGATTAGAACTCTCCCTAGAGTTTTGCACATCCTATATCTAGCCTAGAGCCTAATATCTATAAGTAAGTTGGATGATGGAGGTGTGGATACTTTATTGGGAAAGGGAACTTGCAAGATGGTCATAAGAGAAATGGTGTTGATGAGGGGAGTTCAATGTGGAACTTTTTACAATTTGTTGGGAAGCACATATACTGGTGGGTGTAACAGTTTTTTTGTCCCTGAGTAGAGAAAAAAAGAAGAAAAAATCCATATTGTCCCTAGAAATAATGCCATGATATGGCATCAAAAACTGGGACATATTGGAGAAAAGGGCCTTCAAACACTACACGGTAAATATATGGTTGAAGGTATGTCTAATTGCACCCCGGATTTTGATTTCTGTGAACATTGCATATATGGTAAACAGAATCAAGATTCCCATCTAATGCTACAAGAGCAAAGGGGATCTTAGAGTTGATACACAGTGATGTGTTTGGACTTGTGCATGTCCCATGACTAGGTAAATTTGTGTATTATGTTCCATGCATAGATGATTTATCAAGGAACAAATGGATTTATTTTCTTAGGATGAAATATGATGTATTTGATCAATTTAAAGAGTTTAAGGCTCTGGTAGAAATTCAAACATAGAAGAAAATAAAGGTGTTGGGGACATATAATGGTGGAGAATTATGTGGGAATGAATTCGAAGATTTATGTAAGAAGTGTGGTATAGCAAGGAATAAGAATAATCCATACACACCTCAACATAATGGGGTTTCATAAAGCATGAACAGGATGTTGATGGAAAAAGAAAGGAATTATGGGCAAAGGTAGTGGGTATTGTATGTTACCTAGTAAAATATCACCCTAGTCAGTTTTGGTGGAAAAAACTCTGCATGAGTATGGACTGGTAAGAAACCCTCTTTTGAACATATTAAAGTGTTTGGTTGTGATTCTTATGTACATGTTCCAAAGGAAAATAAGAATAAGCTAGATAATAAAGCTAAAAAGTGTATCTTTATTGGTTATAAAGATGGTATGAAATGATGCAGGTGTGGATACTTTATTGGGAAAGGGAACTTGCAAGATGGTTAGAGGAGAAATGTTTTTTATGAGGGAAGTTTGATGTGGAACTCTATACAAGTTGTCTAGAAGCACTTATACTAGTGGGTGTAACAACTTTGTTGTCACTGAGCAGAGAAATAAAGAAGACAAAATCTTACCGTCCCTGAAAATAATGCCATGCTATGGCATCAAATAATATGACATATTGGAGAAAAGGGCCTTCAAACACTACATGGTAAAGGTATGGTTGAAGGTATGTCTAATTGCACCTTGGGTTTTGTTTTCTGTGAACAATGCATATATGGTGAACAAAATCAAATAAGATTCCCATTTGGTGCTACAAGAGCAAAGGGGATCTTAGAGTTGATACACAATGCTGTGTTTGGACTTGTGCCTTTTCCATCACTAGGTAAATCTTTGTGTTATGTTTCATTCATAGATGATTTGTCATTGAACACACAGATTTATTTTCTTAGGAAGAAATCTCAGGTATTTGATACATTTAAAGAGTTTAAGGCTCTGGTAGAAAATCAAACAGAGAAGAAAATGAAGGTGTTGAGGATAGATAACGGTGGAGAATTTTGTAGGGATGAATTCAAAAATTTATGTAAGAAGTGCGGTATAGAAAGGAACACAAATACTCCATACACACCTCAACGGAATGGGGTTAAGGAAAAGATGAACATGATGTTGATGGAAAAAGAAAGGAGCATGCTCGGTGGTGCTGGGTTAGGATAGGAATTCTGGGCACAATCAATGTGTATTGCATGTTACTTGGTAAATAGATCACCCTCATCAATGTTGGTGGAAAAAACTTCACATGAAGTATGGATTGGTAAGAAACCCTCTCTTGAATATCTCAGAGTGTTTGGTTATGATGCTTATGTACATGTTCCAAAGGAAAATATGAGTAAGTTGTATAATAAAGCCAAAAAGTGTATCTTTATTGGTGATACAAATGGTATGAAAGGATATGAACTTTGGAAACCAAAAACTAAGAAGACTATTTACAGTTGGGATGTTGTTTTTAGAGATGTTAAAGATGATGCAAAACATGAATTCCTACCAAGGCAAGAAGAACTTGAGTTTGAGTTGGATGATGCAAAATCTGAATCAACGAAAGAAGATGAATCTGAAGAAGAAGAACCTCATACTCCAATATTGAGGAGATCAATGAGGGAAATAAGGCAATCAGAAAGGTATAGTCCACCCGATTTTCGTGCTAATTTTGCTTTATCTATTATTGATGATGATCCCAACAATGTCAATGAAGCAGTGAATTCAGAGGATAGTAAACTCTGGAAGAAGGCCATGGTTGAAAAGATGGATTCCTTGGATAAGAATGAGGCATGTGATCTAGTTGAGTTGCCAACTGGAAGAAAGACCATTAGCAACAAATAGGTGTCTAAGAAGAAGTTGAATGCAAAATGAAAAGTGGATAAATACAAAGCTCGATTAGTAGCAAAAGATTATTCCCAAGTAGAGAGAATCGACTTTGGTGAAATTTTTTCTCCTGTTTCCAAGTTAACTTTTATTAGATTTATTTTATCTGTTGTTGTTGCTTTTGATTTTGAAATAGAATAGATGGAGGTGAAGACAACATTCCTACATGGGGATTTGGAAGAATAAATATACATGAAGTAACAAGAAGGATTTGCAATGAAGGGAAAGAAAGAGCTAGTCTGCAAGCTAAAGAAGTCACTATATGGTCTAAAGAAATCACCTACGATATAGTACCAAAACTTTTACACATACATCCTTGGACTGGTATTTGTGAGAAGCATGGATTACCACTGTGTATATTCCAAGAAGGTTGATAATCACTTCATCTATGTAGTGTTGTATGTCGATGACATGTTGCTAGTACGAAATAACACAGATGTTATCAAGGAGGTGAAATAACAGCTATCCTCCAAATTTGACATGAAGGATATCAGTGTTGGTAATATCATTATGGGAATGGAGATTAAATGAGATCACACAAACTCCTTAGATGGTGTGCCACTTGGAGAGAATGTGAACAATCATGTTTTCATAGATGGTTGCCACCCTCCTCCTTTTATCCCTCCTGGTGTTGATATTTAATGCAGATGAGATGGGTGGGTTTCTAGACCATATGGGGAAGTTATTGCATAGGTTGGGCATGGTGTTGGTTTCCATTTGCACTGGTACTTTGATGTTGAGTGTCGTCAATTCAATCTCTATGGAATTCACCACGACTAAAAATGGAAAAATTGCAGTGTTTATGCTCATTGAGAGCTCCTTTTATCCCATTTTGATTTTGTTAATAGATATTTCATCTCTCACAAAGTCACTTATGGATTCCTATACTTTGGTTTCATCTCCTCCTCTGAATCCTCATTGGCACCATGCCACGAGAGAAAGGCATGCCAAAATGTGGGCCAACCTACTATAGCTTCTTATCCAAACATACTTTCCCTGCTCTTTCAATTTCTTTGTCTCATCACCCTACTCTGCCTATAGTTGCATATCCCTCCATAGCTCAAAATTGGGATGAAAATGATTGGGGATCGGTCTTCATGGAGGAGGAATTCCCTCCAGCTCTTCCCCTGCCTATTGATGCCTCCACAATGATCACCCCTATGAATTCCAATAATATTTTAGCCCCTTCCGTTCAAGTGGATGAAAACTCTCCGGCTCTGAAGTCATAGGAGTACTGGGGTTTCCTTGTTCTAGAAGAGGTGGATCCCATGTTATTTGAAGAAGAGGTTCCAAACAACGTTGGGCTAAATACAGTGGTTACACAGATCGAGGAAGTGGTGCCTGAATTGATTCCACAACAGGGCTTCTCTGAGGAGAAATTGCATCTCATATTTGAATTGTGAAGGGAAGTTGTAGACCATCTTCACCACTAGGAAATCCTAAATCGTTGGTTGGATATGTTCTTTGACTCTTTCTCAAGCGAGCCTATGAAAATAAGATGCACAAGTTGTTTTCATCCTTTATCCTTCACTTTAGGTCTACCTCGCTTTCCACTAGATGATGGTGGTAAAGGTGCATACGTTGTATGACACTCTCTGGTTTATCTTTCATTTTGTTAAACGTTAGAAAACAACACAATCTTGTCTTCAGGCCTCCCTATTTATCAAGTCTCTTTTTCTTATCTTATTTATAGCAATTAGTATGGTTATGGACATTTTTTCAAGGCTTGGGTCTAGTTCTAGTTTCCATGTTTTGGCATAATAGACTACAAGCTCCTCCATATGTATATGTTCTCTGAACATTTGAGGTTATACATTTTTTACTTACAAAAAAAAAAAAAAAAATCGCGCAAAAAGGAAACTCTAGTTGAATCAGAGAAAATATGTTGAGACGATATTGCAGAGGTTTAATATGTAGGAAATTAAACTGGTGAAGGTTCTGGTGCTACTAACTTCATTCTAGGAATGGAGATTAAAAGAGATCGTGCAAAAAGGAAACTCTAGTTGAATCAGAGAAAATATGTTGAGACGATATTGCAGAGGTTTAATATGTAGGAAATTAAACTGGTGAAGGTTCTTATTCCTGTAGGTGTAAAGTTATCTACAAATCAGTGTCCCAAGACATGAGAACAAGAAGAGGACATTTCCCATGTTCCATATGCTAGTGGAGTTTGTAGTTTTATGCATGCAATGGTCTATACTAGACTAGACATTGCACATGTAGTGGGATTTTTTAGCAAATATATGTCAAAACCAAGGAAGAAGCATTGGATAGTATTAAATAGTATTTTCATATATTTGTGTGGCATGTATAACTATGTATTTTGCTACCAATGAAAACTAGGATTGGATAGACTAGGTTGGAGATCTAGATTGTAGAAGACCTACAGGTGGGTATGTGTTTAACCTATTTGGAGGAGCAATCAGTTGGATGAGAAAAAGACAGGTCATAGTGGCACTCACAACTATAGAATTTGAATACATGGAAACCACTCATGCATGTAAGGAAGTAGTATGGTTACAGATATTGTCTTCAGGTATTGGGTTGGTACAACAAGCAGTAAGGTTAGATTGTGACAATCAGTGTGCAATATTCCTGGAAAAGAACCTAGTTTATCATTCAAAGACAAAGCATATTGATGTTCAGTATCACTTTGTGAGATACATGGTTGAAGACAAGAAGGTGTTGTTGGATAAGGTGGAAACTTTGAAGAATGTTGCAGATTCATTGATGAAGTTGGTGAGCTTCGAGAAGTTCTCCTGGTGTAGAGAAACAATTGGCATTGGTTCCCTGGATTGTTGACTATGTAATACTGTGACCCCTTGTATGAAAAGAAAAAAAAAATGTGGGAGAATTTTGGGTAGGTTTTATATTATTTTCATGTGTGTGGGGGGGCACATCATATTTTACGAATGCATTTGACAATCTTGTTTTTGCTATTTTTTTATTTTTTCTATTTTTAGTGGTTTTCTAAATTAATCTTGGATTACATGATTAGGGTTTTGGTAGCTACGGAATACGTAAAATATTTTGTATATATTGTATTTGGAATGGTGAAATTAATACAATGAAGAGTTGAGAGGTGTGGCACCAAGGAAGATTGGTTTTCTTCTGGTTAAGGGTTTCTAGCGTAAATCTTTGTGTTCTATATGTGTGAGCCATTGATTAATTTTTGTTTTTCTTAGAATCTATATGCATTACTTTGCTTCATAGGTTTAAAACCTAGCAGTGATTGGAATATAGCTTCCTCCCATTAATTAAATCCCAAATCAAAAGGTATTAGTGATGGGAAGCGCATGCTAAGTACCATCCATGATAGAAGTGGGTCCTGTTGACAATGAAACTGAACCACTAATCAAAAGAGATGTCGTCACTTGAACGGTGCTTGTCATCTAGGTTGAGGGAAAATGAGGTGTGGTACTCCCTCCTCCTACCAATGAAAGAGGAGTATTTGGACTCCCACCCTCAGGGAAATTATTATTATCCCCCATCGTACATCGTTGGATCCAAAAACCTTGATTGTCTGCAACATCAAAATTTCCAACTTCGAAGTTTGCTACTTTCCCAAGCAGTGGATCGTTAGGTCCAGTTAGCGAAGGATTCCAAGGTCTGACAAAGTATTACGCTTTAATATAGGAAATTCATGTTACCTCCGGTATAGAAGTGATTTCTTATAAAGGAACAGGCTCAGGAGGATCTTCTCCAAAGTCAGTAGACTCAAAAGCATCGGCCTGGTCCAGCCTTCTCCTCCGTGGAGGTGGCAGTGGCTCCATTGTTTATGTTGAAAGGCCTTGAAGCCTTCAAGAACAACAAGGACTTTTTTCTTCCACTTTGAATCAAATATCCAATATAGGTTCCAACAGGATCACTAAAGGCCAAAATACAAACACAAAGCACCTAACTAAAATTATAAAGAGGGATACAAACCAAGAAGACTACCCTTCTAAATGCTTCCGACCCCAGGGAGCTGAGACTTGGTCATCTAAATCATGCACAAAGGCAAACAAATAGTTGGGAGAAATAGTTACCCTGACCTCCATTCGAAATCCCTTCCCGGCTCAAGTGTCAATGCTTCACAATGAAAACCCCCAAGGGTATTAACAATGTGATTCATATTTTGTCTCAAGTACTGTGATACACCCCTCACAGTCACCTTGTGTGTCAACCTAATTAAATTCCACTAAAGTCACCAAATGGAATCGACATCCCAGGGAACAATCAACGGTTGTGATCGAACATATGGGCAGGGTAACAAATCCTTAAGCCTCAAAATCACCTCCTCTCAAGGAGGTATGGGTACTAAAAAAATCCCCAAAATACGATCTATGTTCAATGCTTGGTCAAGTTTTGGAGGGGTTATCTCCTTATCTCTTCCTTACATTACCTCATGCTTATCTCCTTTGTGAGAGGATTTTCTCGTACACACCTATACAATAGTTGGATTTTCACTCCCTGTAATAGACTCCTAATGTTTATTTTCATGTCCTTGGAGAGTTACCTCTCCAACCTAATCCAAGGCCCTAGGCTGAACTAGTTAGTGGACCCTAAAAAGAAGAAGTCTAATGATTTTTAGATTAAGTGTTAATTTTAGTTGGTTGTTTTACTCAAGGGAATGAGAATGAAAATCATGATTTTTTTGTGAATTTAAGAAGAAAAATATTTAAAAACATTGTTCTTAAAGAAACAACTTGTTTTTCAAAAGAAAAGATGTAATAGACTTCTTCTTATGAAATTTTCAAAACAAAAACAATACGTTTTTTTGTAAGCAAGATCTAGGAACTTTTCAAACAAGACTATTTTATTTTTTAGAAGGTTATTCAAAACCAAAAAAAAACTACTTTTTCAAAACAAGAGAAAAATGCATAAAAGGCCTAAGTGCTAGAAAATGAGTTCTTTTTTCTTGAAAACTTAAAAGGAAAGGGAAGAAGAGAAGAAACAATCGGCAACAAAGGTAATTTTTTTTCTTTTTTGTTACTGAAATGAAATAAAATGCAACTACCATTTAGATTTACATTTTATTTTATGAACAAAGGAAAACAAGGAAAGAAGGAAGAAAGAAGACAACCTAGGGTCACTAGAAACATAGCAAAGAACTGAGAGTAAAATACAGCCACACAAAGACTAACCCTTCAACCCACCTGAAAACCATATACACATAAATATCAGCTAATCAAAGAGAAAGAACCTTTTAATCAAAAAATTAAGTTTATAGAT
>CBVK0102045476.1:0-13361 GCA_900067695.1 Picea abies
TGGTGAAATTAATACAATGAAGAGTTGAAAGGTGTGACACCAAGGAAGGTTGTTTTTCTCCCAGTTAAGGGTTTCCAATGTAAATATTTGTGTACTATGTGTATGAGCCATTGATTAATTTTCGTTTTGATTAAGAATCTATATGCATTTCTTTACTTCATAGGTTTAAAACTTACAAGAATGGGAGATCAAATGAAAAGAAGAAGCAACCAAAGAAGTAGCAGAGAGGGAAGCAAAAAAACAAGTGGAAAATCCCGCCAAAGAGGTAGTCAATAAAGCAGTTGAAGAAAAAATACAATAGAAGGATGTATAAGATAGAGGGGGTGACACCCACCCAATGGAGACAAATATCCCAAAAATGTCAACTGCAGACATGGGAACAAATATATCAAGCAGTTGTTTAAGACTAGGACTATGGGAACCGTTCCAACCAAGTGAAGTACTTGACTTGAGAATCTTCACTTACGATAGCAAGACAAATATAGTCATACAAGAACAATTGAAGAAAGTGACAAGGGAAGGAATTCATATATCATTTATTACACATGTTCCTGTAACTGGATATGTAAGAGATAATCCAATAGTGACTGCTACAGTCGGTACTGCATTCACGATTGATAATGAAGACAACATTCAAAGACTATGCCAACAGAATACAGAGAAAGAAGAAAGGATCAAATAGTTGGAGGAAAGACTCCAACAAGTAAGAATTGATGAAAGCAACCTGCAAATTTTCAAAGCCAGTGCTAAGAAGGTCAGGAAAGAATTGGAAGAGGCTATCATATAGATGTATGCTTATATGCACCTCTTCCAGTGAGCAATTCCTACCGTCATAGAGAATAATACTCAAATACAAGTAAAATTGGCACAGTACAACACAATCTATGAAGGAATCGTTGACATTGATAGATGGATCGTAGAAAATCTGGATGCAGCGATTGAACTCTACCAACCTTCAACATCAGAAAGAAAGACAGACTTGTATGCAATGTATCATTTCCAAAAAGTGGGGCAGAAGGAAGATAAGGAGGTTACCAAATCAATGGAGATATACTCAAACATACACAAAGCTATGCAAGAATTGATCAAGAGTAGTCGACTACCTAGACTAGACGAGCTTGGAAAAAATATAGTAATTGAAGAGCTAGTAGACAAGGTGCATGACAACATGAATCAAAGAAAAATAGTAAGCAAAGCAGCCACTACAATATCCATAGACCTCATAGATAAACACTTACTGCAAACTGTAAAATTGCACACCATGATATTCATGGAGACAATGATAAAATACATGGGCACCATTGAAGATAGCATGGCCATGAACAATGTAGATTTGGAATAGTTAAATTACAAAAGGATCATATCCTTATATGATCAATTAGAAATATGGAAAACATACATTAGATGAAAAAATCCTTGAATAAAGAAAAAATAGTAGCTAGATAATGTTAACACATGTTTCTTATTTTGTCTTTTTCCCAACCGATCTCAATTTTGTCCTTATTGTGCAGCCAAGGATAATTTTAGGGGATAAATTTCACTCGTGGTCTAATTTTCCATGGTTTTTCCCAAAATAAGATTCGCTATTCAAAAAATGATTCGCCCAAATTCTAAAGGAAAAAATTATTTTTCTTTAAAAATCGGCAAAAAATTATACAAACTATATAAAATCCTTAGACATTTGAATATTTTTACAAAAATATCACCAAACATTTTATAGTTGGCATATGAAGGATTAATAAGATGTTTCTACATTTTAAAATAAATTTCCATCCTTAAAATCATCCCTATTGTACACGTGTCTCTAATAAATAGGAATCTGAACCATTTTTGTAACGGCCTCTTCAAGTTGAAGGCAAAGAGTGACTTGGCGGTTACTTAGAATTGTATAAGTAAGAGTAGACGCTCATGTGTAAAGGACTTTTGGATTTTCAAGCAATGTCTAGACCCAAGAACTATTTTGAGAACATATACCTTGTTAATGATATTGAGAAGCCCTTGTGGCCAATTTTCTAAAGAAGGAATACTTGTGTGTGGATACATCTATGTTGTCAATTATTTAGAGTGAAGATGAACATTGTTCACATGGACTGTAAGAATGCTTGTTTTCTTATATATTAACTCTTATGCACTCTATGTTGTTCTACGGTTTTAAGTGTTTCTTCGAATATCTTTAAGTCTTGAGATTGTTGAGTTGTTAATGCATGGATTGATATAATTTAGACTTTTCTAGTTATATATATTTGCACGCACTTGTTTTTGGCTCTTCTTTTCTATTTCATCTATATGTGTGGAAGTTTGTGTAGAATTTGGTTTCATCTACAACTCGCCAGTTACTTTAGCTTTATCCTAGCTAGGATAGATTAGAGTAGATTAGAAATAGATTAGTTTGTTTTCAATACACTAGGATAGATTAGAGTAGATTAGAAATAGATTAGTTTGTTTTCAATACAAATTATTCATCTTTTCACATTCACTCATCATCCATCCTCATCAGTAAACTAGACCATAACCGGCGAAAAACCCCAAAAAATAGTAACAATAGCAGTCGAGCCAAATTACAGATGGGATTCCTAATCCAAATGGTGCATAGTCTAGTTGGGATCGTGTACCAAGGAGTACCCCTTGATGTTGTTGGGAGAATTTTGACCCGCCAACAATACATTTCATCTTAATGATTTCCTTGAGTTTATTGATCATAAAAAGGGCATAGTTAATCTTTGGCATGGATATTCTTACCAAAATATTTCAATTTTGTATGTTGTCAAGTATTTTTTCAACTGTTATCTCCTAAAAAAAAATATTTATGTGGGTGAAAGTAGCTTTATTAATGATTCATTACTTGGATAATGTCATGTTACATGTAGATCCATTCCATAGTTATTGCGTGCCTCTTGTTGTTCCATCCCATCAAGATATTGAAAGTTGGTCCCAAAAAGAAGGAAACATTTGCACGAATTATGCAAAGAAGAGTGAAGCAATGAAGGAATTTTACAGTTCAATTTTAGAGATATCTATTGTATCCCCTACTTTTGCTTCTTTCTACATTTGTTGTAATTTGAGTCTTAGTTTTAGCGATAGTGCTCATAATATCTTACAATTTATATTTTCTATGGCACATGGTGTTGTCTTTTAGGATTATACCTAATACTTCCTCAATCCAAGAATATATATTACTTTATGATGTTTCTCTCTGATATAATAATGAAATATTTTCTTCATCATGGAAAGAAAAAAAAATGTAGCTATAAATATCCTTGAAGATGATATAATTGGATCTTGATGGGATTTTATTGGGGAAACTAATAGAGGATCACATGCATATGTTACTATACACAGTCTCTATCAAAATATATGGATGGAATATGTATTTATGGAGACCTAAAAATAATATTAAAATATATGGATGGAATATGTATTTATGGAGACCTAAAAATAATATTAGTTGGAATATTTATATTTTCATCCTCACACTTATGATCTTCACAATCAATATCAGATTCATGTCTAACTTGTATATATAACAATTAATTTTCTTCATCTCCATAGTTTATTTTTTTGTTGTCTCTAGAGCTCTTAGGTTGGCATATTAGTTTATTTCCCCCACATAATGAAAGTGTTTTGTCCAATCTTCTTAAATTCCCTCTCAATTTTTTCTCCTATTCATTTGCATGGGTCAACCTCAGTCTCTGTGATAGACACTTGTTAGCTTCTTTTTTCATTATAGATTCGTATGAAAGATGCAATATACTTGTAATATTTGGCCTTGCTAATTTCTAAATTCAATCTCAAATGAAAAAATACAAATTCAATATTTACAAATATAACCCTCCAAGCACGTGTCCATGCCCTACACATATACTTATATGTGATCTAGATTAAGGTAGACAGATCCATGGTTATGTATTAGCAATGGCCACAAACATGAAGCATTGGAATTCTTCAATGTGATGCAAGTCAAGGGAATAAAACCCAAATCAATCACCAATTTTAGTTATTTCCCTGTGTATGTTGATATAATGGCTCTAAAGAAAGGTAATTAGATCCATGATTATGAAAAACAATAATGCCCACCCCCATGAATCCTTTTCATTCTTCAACGACATGCAAGTCCAAGGAATAAAACCAAACTCAATCACCATGTATAGTATCCCACCTATGTACATTGAATTTTCTAATGCATTGAGGATATTGTGCAATTTAACCAATGTTGTTGAGAGTTTCAGACATATGTTCTCTCTACTTGTTTGTCTACCAATAGATTTTCTTTGTAAATGAATATTCAAAGCAATCTAAAGAAAACTTACCTTCGATATATTTTCAATTTTTGTATAATCTCTTTCTATGTTTCCAAAATATATTCTCATAATTTCTCATATACAACATCATTACTTGAATTCAGTATTATGTAAAATTATTTTTTAAAGAATACAATGATACCTACATCTTTGTTAATTCTTAGGAGTTAATTATAGGTGATAGGCTTATTTCCATGGTGAATAAATGTGAACAATTTTCCCCTTCCAATTTTTGTGATCACGCATTGAATATGGCATGATGCCAAAAGAATAAAAAATTGGGAAAATATTTCTATATATCCTATCCATTCTCATATATAAATATCTCAACTTCATTTAGACTTAGCAAAGTATTTGGCTCCATATATTGAGTTAGTTCACCAACTCTTTAGTATGTTCTTGATCCTGATTTTGTTCATGCCTCAAAATCACAATATATTCCCTATATCCCATGTTTCTTTGGTGCAAGGATTAGTATTTATCTACAAGGATACGTGTCTAGTTGAATGTATCCTTTGTAGATTATCTCCTACAATTGTGTTTAGATTATTGTATTCTACAAAATTAAGCTTCATTATAGTCCAATATTTGATAATATCATATTATAATACACATCAATGGTAGGTTGAATTGGCCCATAAGAGGTAGCCTACTTGGTTCTTTGAACACATTCTCGTATATTTGTGTACGTTTTGACTATATTTAATGATTTTTATAAATATTTATTCAACATTTACAGGTCAAGCTTCTTGCAACTTCTAACTTCTATAATCATAGTGCAACTTTTGTTGATATGGTTTTTTATCAAAGTTCTACATTTAGTGAATTGCAAAAAGGTTTTTGAACACCACATTATTGATTTTTAATGGTACCACATCAAGCTCAAGACCACCAGCATGCCTAATGGGTGGGTGTGATTGAGAATCAAAATTGACACTTTGTGGTGACAAATAAATCCATAAATCCATATTTATGTATGCATTCCAATGAAAATGGATTATTTTGCAAGGTTGTATTTAGGACAATGTGCCCTAAAACTAGAATTTAAGAGTTTTCCTGGTTTTTTTTATTCGGCATTCAACGCCCCCTCAATAGTTGAAGTTATATCACTACTTCAATATGTAACCAATTATGATATCTTTCAAATATTTAAATTATTATCTATAGCAACTTCTCCCTTTGGATCTAGTGGTTATTTAGCCAAGTGGTTCTTTGTTACCAATGTCAATGTAAATGTATTATGGGAATTTAATAATGTTTGTAACTTAATTTACTCTTGATATTTATTGGAGTCATAAATACTATAGTCAACCTGCAATATATTTATACACCCGAAGTTTTGTAAATAGTTTAAAACTATTGGTTATGTGATGCCAAAGGTGTGTAACAAAATAGTTTAAAACTATTGGTTATGTGATGCCAAAGGTGTGTAACAAAATTTAAACTATGGATATCATAACATATTTGGATGTTTATAACGTCAAAATATGTTGATTAATGTCATTCAATAAATGGATACTGGATATCAAATAAAAATAACTGAATGTGGATATGGCCAGGTTTTCAACATTTATTCAGTGAGATGCATGTCAAATAATCAATGTCACCTACTTATGATCATTCATGTTAATTTGATGTTATCATGTTAATTTGATGTCATGTATGATCATTCACGGTGTGTATTAGAAATTTTTCATGTCAAATACACAATGAAAAATGAACCCAAATGTAGTAGTGATATCAACATTCATTCTCAAATAAGTCACACTATTACATAGATGTTCAATTCAAAAGTATTGAATAGGCATGAATCTTGTGACAAGTGTGGATAAGTCGCATGTATTGAAGGGAAAACATTTGGGACCTCTCTCATTTGGTATTCTAGGGAATGAACTATTATTACCTTGTGATATATACTCACACAAGTTGGAGAGTGGAAATCTAATTCCTTGACCAATAAATGAAATGGTGGATTTCAATAAAGACTAATAAATGAAATGGTGGATTTCAATAAAAATTTAATCATAAGGGTTTAAGAAATTAATCAATTTAAATGTTCACTTTTAAAAATGAACCAAAATAAAAACATTATGTTCTTGGAATAAAATGTGAATGTGATTCATTATAGTTCATTAGAACTAAACTGTATTGTTATGAGAACAATTTCAAATCTTTTAGAAGGAGAGGCAATGCACTTTACACCACTAGATGGTAATGAATTTGGACTTTTAATAGAGAAAATCTTCATAAATTGTGAGAAATGCTTCATATCATAAGGTTATCTCCATAAATAGCATGTGAACCACTTGTTTGACCTTAATGGTTCCCCCTTAGATGTTATATTAAAGCAAAGTGAAAATAAAATTGAAGTCAAATTATGAGATGTGATAGAAGAATATTCTCTATAGTTGATGCATCCACCTATGGGTATTATTGATTTTTTCAATGTAAAAATTGTCACAACGTGACCATACAACTAACTGAAGCACTAATGGATGTGTGCATCTTCTAAAAGTAAGTTGAGTGAAAACTTGATTGAAACATTTGATGAAATTTCTTTCATTGCAGGCATACACATTACACATTTCTATAAAAATGATTGTGTTTTTAGAACACTATTGGGGTAAATGGTTAAAGGTATTAATAAGGTGCATCTCATGAATGAAAATTCAAGAAAAGAATTTGTACTAAGTTATCTAGCATCAAATGCCATCATTTCAAAACAAGGAGAAATAAATAAGTGAACTCTAATTAGAATGAATTTTGGCACTATATACTTTTCAAAATACATGGTATTGGGATAATATAATTAAAAAAATACTTTATACCACTATAAGTATATGTTTAAAAATAGTGACTTGAAGGAAGTGAATGGTAATATTGGATTGCAAAAATATATTCTAATGGTATAGCAACAATGGATAGTGTTAATAAAATTGTGAAGAAAAATTCGAATAAGGATCTACATTTATTGCACTTAATATATCAGTATGGAACAAGGACACCCCTCAAATTATTGATTTCAAAAATGACCCAATCTTTACTTCACTAAATGGTTAATGAAGACATGAAATTGTTGGATATTCATCAATTCTTGCAATCTAATTTCAACATAATAATGGGAAATCAATTTCCAATTGTCATGGTCATAGAGAATAACTTATTTACAAGGTGTAGTGATTATGTGTTAATCACCAACAAAATTAGGGTTTCCACTAGTCTATTCAAAGTACACCAATTGTGGGAAGTTAAAAATACTCATAATCACTATACTACAAGTTTTCATAGTGTTTTTCATGCTCATATATTGAGTTAAAAGAAGAATCCTAGGAATTAATTAAGCATTGTGTAGAAAATATAGACAAGGAAAAGAATTGTATACCAAGGTTGGGTAAGCAGGAAAAGGATATTAGTAGTTTTATGAATCTCCAAATTTCTCTTACCATCATGCTTACACATGGAAATGAGACCAGGTTTTTGGCCACTTCATACTTTCCTTTATATAGATGGGTTCAAACTTCTCTATGATTTCATTAACTAAATGCCTAAAGGATCTCAAAGAACCAATGGGAACATCAAACCACCCATTACATGAAGTTCTACTACCAACCAAATATTATGAAAAATGTTTTTTCTACAAGAAATGTGATATGAAAGCACCTGAGGTAAGTGTAGATAATACGAACTATTATAGATCAAATAGAAATTGCCATTGATATTATTGTTGCAAATAGATAATTATTGAAGTTTAACATCCCTTTTAATATAAAGGAGGGTGTTTAACATTATTGAAGTTGGTTTCCTCCCAATGGGACACACATATGAAGACATAGATTATATTGTGGGAGGTTATCAACTCAAATAAAGTAGAAAGACATATTTTCACTGAAAACGATGATGGACACTTATTGTAATATCCCCGCTATAATCCCAAGTTTAATTATTGATTAATGTAGATATAATGTGTGGCTATGGCTGATATATGTGTACATCAGTGGTCGCCCACCTATTCCACTGGCTCAACATAAAGTTTCCATTTTGGAATTTTTTCTACAGTTTCTTAGGTCCCAAACTTTTGGGGTTGTTTTGAGGCCCTAAATGATGTTTTTCTAACATGGCAGTGTTGAATTGAAGCTTTTTGGCATGTATTGGGATGTTCAAAATGTGTACTCATCAGATATACCTTTCTGATGAGGTATCAAGCACCCCAAACAAAGATTGTATGAAAACGTTACGCCCTAGGGAAGTTGATGTATCAACTACCCCCATTGAGGCCCACAAACCTTTTAGTGTTTCATCTTCTGGGGTTAGGGTTTTGGATGTTTATGATTTTCTCATTTATGAATTATGTTAAAAATGCATCGTGAGACTCATTATAATCATATTTTTGTGAATGTGCATAGTCATCACATCTCTTCTTAGAGATAAGCTTCCACCATTCTAGCGAGTTCATTTCACTCTGTATTTTCTTTTACAATCTCTGCATATTTCAGTATTTAATAGAAATTGAGTATTCTTATATATCTATGGTTCTATCTTATTTTTATATTTCATTTCATTCTCTCATAAATATGAATCAGTGATATCATAGTAGTATACTCTTTATCGATTTCCTTGTGCATGTCCCCAACGAGGTTAAGGTATCAAGCATTGAGAATCGAAATGGTAGAAACTTTGGAAGACCATCCTTGTCAACCCCGATGGGAACTCATTGTACAGGAGAAAAGAGATAAGGGAGTAGGAGATCATATTAATCTATTACACGCAGAAGTACTCGTGAAATAGAGGAACAAGATGATGGATTTGTTTTCCCAAATCCTTTAGCAGTTGTCGACAACAATAGAGGAATCTTCATCAAGTGGCCACTTTGGAGGAGCCCCCTTCAAGGTAAAAGTTAATTTTGATATTCCCACATTTGAAGGTCAAATAGATGCAAATAATTTGGAAAAATGGTTAAATCTACTAGCAGGTTATTTCTCTATCTACATTTTTTTCCAATAGGGAAAATATCACCTTTGTGCTCCTTAATGTGGTCCCACATGTCAAACATTGGAGGGAAACTTACTTTGAGAAAAAATCCTCAAAGGAGTCTAAAATATTTAGGGTCGAGTCCACTTGAGACTCTTTTATGGATGTCATCAAGGAACAATATTACCTTGTTTGAAACTGTTAATGATCTGTAAATTCCCAGAGGTTGTTGCTATGTAGAAGCAATTTACCAGACGTAACTTTATCCAACCACTTCGAAACTAGGATCTAGCCCTTCCAGTTTCAGAGAGGGTTCTCTCTGTGAGATTCAACTTTGTTTTAGGTTTTAGATATTAGGCTAGTTAAATAAATGAGACTGTATTGTTTGTTTTATAAAAATGACTAAAATATCGCTTACGCATCCATTGGGCTATGGAGTTTGTTTTATAAAGTTTGAGATCAAAGAGTAGATTTTATAAGGTGTTTTCACAGGGTAGGATAATGCAACTGTTAGATCCTTTAGAATAAAATGATGGGTAGCAGAAAAGATGAGAAAATCAATTATAACAAAGAAGCATTTAAGAATTTCTTTATCATAACGTCAGAAGATAAACATTTAGATATTTAAAAGCCAGAAACAGAGTATACAAAGATAAATTCTACATTTTCAACTTCCTTTAAATGATCAGATATAGAAAACATAAATGATTACGAAGATAGAGAAAACATTCAAAGAAGAGGAGAAAACATCACCAATAGTTAACATGTGGGAATCTTGTGAAATGTCATTTTTATTACTGGTAAATCTCTTGAGAAAGATTTCAGTGCTTACACCTTGCTTGGGCATAAAGATCAACCCTCAGTACATCGAAATTTGAAGTATATATAGAAAATATTACAATCGATCATGTCATTAATGATCAGGACGTGGAAAAATATCAAGCTAACTAACTAGATAACAGAATACAAAATTGTAGGAATTGCTTATGATATGTCGGATTCTCCATGCTGATTTTGGGGAAGATGGTTGGCGAATCATCAAGCTGACTTTGATTGTTCTACATGTTGACTAGTACGTCCAACTCATCTTCTACTCAATCAATTCAAAGAGCTCTTCCCATCTATGTTGATTGGGAATGGTGACTTTTAGTAGCCTGCGGTACACTTCATCCATTTCTGTGTATTTTACAAAAGTTGGCTTGGTTATGAAGATATGCTTGATTTCATACTGGATGCTAAGGTCTAGTTGCAGCGTCTCTAAAAATGTTTTAACTGTTATGATACTCTATATCCCTAAAAACTTGGAGTTGTCATTTGCTACCATGATGATCCTTTGCTTGTAATCAGAGAGTGTCATCAGCTTGTCATTCAGAACCAGTAAATCGAGAAGACCTTTCTTTTGCAAAACATCGATCTTGCTGAAAAATCTTTGAACTTCGATATCCATGTTCTGGGCTTTCTCCTCCAATTGCAACATCAGTCCTCTTTTGGTCAGAACCCTCTTGACCTCGAGGATAGTCTATGTTCTATCTTCAATCTTCAGGTTTTCCATCTCTTCTTTAGTTTTTGAATTAAGAAACCTGATGATTTCATTTGCTTCTCTCTTCTTTAGTTTTTGAATTAAGAAACCTGATGATTTCATTTGCTTCTATGGGCATTTCTCCCAGCTCTCCCTTTATGTTGTCGATAGCCTGCCTACTCCTTGACACTAGTTCATGTTGTTCAAACATGATTTGTACAATGGTTCAGATTTCATTTATGGATTTTGAAATATCCATCCAAATGGTCTCTTTGGCTTGTGCCAGTGTTTTTCACACAACTATCTACTTATGCAGCTGTTGTATCTCCTGCTTTAGTTTTTCTGATGTGTGTCTATTTGTATTGTAACTGGCTTGGAAAGAAGCTTTTAGCTTCTAGAGATTATCTATCCCATGTTCCAATCTTTTGATTTTCATTCCTTATAAATTCATCTTCTCCATTGATGTTGCTAAAGCTTCAGATGTCCCTGGAACTGTCACTAGGGATGACCCTCTGTCTCTACCATCTCTTTGGTTTGTGAGTCTTCAGTAGCTGATAGTTTTAATTGCTTCCTCAAAGAGGCTATGTCAGAGCTATTTTTCTTTCGTAGTTCTTCAACTACTTTCATGTTTGAGGGGTCATACTCAATTTTAAGTTCCATCTCTTCCAAAGACTTGAACCTATTATATTTTGCAAAATATGACACCTTTTCCATATTTAGTTGAGTCTAAACATTGTTCAAAGAAACCTGTAATTTTGCACCAGTTGTGGAAGCATTGGCCAATGTTGAGAAAACCATTTCTCCGGTCTGTCTATGAAAATCCATTTGATCAGTTGGATGTACCTGCTTAGTATCAAACTCCAGTGTTGACCTTTTGTAATCAATCATTTCCTTTGGATGAGGCACTTGTGCCTATAATAATGCCATGTGCATTATCTCTCTTTCCATATCAAAGGCAGAGAGAAACCTATGTTTTTTTGTGGAGGTCCGCTTCTAGAACTGAGAATAGGTGCTACTTGTCAGCATCTCATTTTTCTTCTTGATTAAATCATATTTCTCAAATATACTCAGTTTTGCAGACTCTTGTGATGGCTAGGTGGTCAAAGTGGTATCAGTCTGCTGCTTTGAGGAAAAAGTAGACATCATTTGTTGGTTTCCTGAGAAAGGTGGTGAATGCTCACCCTGGACTACTGTGGTAGACTAGGTCTCTTCCTCTCCAGACCTATCAGTTGTGTGACTGGTTTTGGGCATTTTCTTGTACACATGGAACTCCTTAGCTGAGACTTCAGTGATCGGAGGGGAGGCATCCTTTCTGGGCCTTTTCTCCTTTGGTATCTGTGGAGTTAATTGGAGGGGAGGCATCCTTTCTGGGCCTTTTCTCCTTTGGTATCTGTGGAGTAGTGGTCTGTGAAATAACAGCTGGAGAAGATTGTTGTTCAGTGTCTTCTAGAGTGTTGACCTCCCACTCTGTTTGATTAACATATTTCTCGATCTCAGGTTTGGGCACATGAGCATATCGGGAACTTTTATTCCTCAATATCATTTCTGCAATGATCCCACATGGATCATAGTGCCAAGGGAAACTGATACCAAACTTCATTTCCTTTAGTATCTTGTTTGCCTCTTCCCCAGCAGCTCAACTGTTACAAATAAAGGATAATATCTTCCCTTTAATTCCCAACTGTTGTTTATTCTTCAAAGCTACAAAATGCATGTCGTCTGAATTGATCATTTGCCTGATGTATTCCAAGGAAAATATCTTTACAGGTACATATCTTGGAAGTTTATAAGGAGCCATCTCACATCCATAAATTCGGATTTCAATGTGATTTTGATACAGATACCAGTCTCCAGTCTTGGCAAGGTATGAGAGGTGTATAATTATTATGATCTCCTCATTTATCCTCGGTTCTTGTCTACCAATGAGCATGATTACCACTGGGTGGTAAAACTACTCAATGAATTGCTTAAAATTAAACTTTGTGGAGTTTTTCCTCAGCAGCGAAGTCCAAGAGGTGATAGGCTGTGGTTTTTTTTCTTGGTCCAGTTTCTGCATGGGAAAAAATAACTTATTTGCTTGAAACAACATGAAAATGTAAGCCAATATTGAAGAATACCAGAATATTCCCTCTGTGGGAAATCTGAAAAGTTGCTCATGCATGTTCTTGGCTAGAAAACTATTGTAGTTGAACTGAGTGGTGGCTTTCTCTTCAACTGAAAAAATTGACAAGAAACTTAAGATTGGATCATCCACCCATTCGTATGAATAATAACCGAGCAGACAAAGCAAGGATGAAATGACTTGGTTTTCTTTTTCTGAAAACATGGAAGAATAGTAGGGGGGATTTTTCTTGGGGAATTGGGCATTCCGTGGGAGGAAAAACTCGAAAATCTGCACTCTCTGGGGAAAAGACAGATTCTGGTACATTTCAGTTAGAACTTCAAGGGTGAAAGGAGAGGGGGAATTCGGATCTTGGGATTTGCATCATCTGGTCAATGGCCTTGAGTGTGATAGTGAAAAGGATTTCTCCAGACGATGAAACAATGGCTCTCTGATCAGGGAGATAATGCGCCTG